>VMDO01011255.1:0-40643 GCA_007922755.1 Pedetes capensis
TGTCATCTGCATAACGCAGGTTGTTAATGAGTCTTCCTCCAATCTTGATGCCGCGTTCTTCCTCATAAAGTCCAGCTTCTCAGATTATTTGCTCAGCGTATAAATTGAAGAGATAGGGTGAAAGTATACAGCCCTGATGCACACCTTTCTCAACTTTAAACCACTCAGTGTTTCCTTGTTCTATTCGAACAACTGCCTCCTGATTCATATACAGATTTCTCGTGAGCACAATTAGGTGTTCTGGTATTCCCATTTTCCGAAGTGTCATCCATAATTTGTTATGATCCACACAATCAAATGCTTTTGCGTAGTCAATAAAACATAGATAGACATCTTTTTGATATTCTCTGCTTTCAGTTAATATCCACCTGACATCAGCAATGATGTCCCTGGTTCCCTGCCCTCTTCTGAATCCCGCTTGATTTTCTGGTAATTCCCTGTCTATATACTGCTGCAGTCGCTTCTGAATGATCTTTAGTAGAATTTTGCTGGTTTGTGATATTGATGATATTGTCCGATAGCTTGCACATTCAGTGGGATCCCCTTTTTTGGGAATAGGCACAAATATGGATCTCTTCCAGTCAGTTAGCCAAGTAGCTGTTTTCCAAATCTGTTGGCATAAACATGTTAACACCTCCAGTACTGCATCTTGTTTGTTGAAACATCTCTATTGGTATCCCATCAATTCCTGGAGCTTTGTGTTTCACCAGTTCTTTCAAGGCAGCTTCCACTTCATCTTTCAACACCATTGGTTCCTCTTCGTATGCAACCTCTTGGAATGGTTGGTCATCTACCAATTCTTTCTTGTATAATGACTCTGTGTATTCTTCCCATCTTCTTTTGATGTTTCCTGCATCATTTAATATTTTCCCTGTAGAGTCTTTCACTACTGCCACTCGAGGCTTGAATTTTTTCTTCACTTCCTTAAGCTTGAGAAACACGGTGCGTGTTCTTCCCTTTTGGTTTTCTGCCTCCAGCTCCTTGCACATGTCATTATCATATTTGTTTTTAACCTTCTCAAGCTGCCTTCTGAAATCTTCTGTTTAGTTCCTTAACTTCATCATGTCTTCCTTTTACTTTAGCTGCTCAACGTTCAAGGGCAAGGTCCAGTGTCTCTTTTGACATGTAATTTGGTCTTTTCTTTTTTTCTTGTCTTTTAAAGAACTTTTTGCTTCCTTCTTGAATGATATCTTTTATGTCATGCCATGACTCTTCTGGTCTCCTATCATTTGTGTCTAATGCATTAAACCTATTTTTGAGGTGGTCTCTGAACTCAGGTGGGATATACTCAAGGTCACACCGTGGCTCTCCTATACTTGTTCTAATTCTCTTCAGCTTCAGTTTGAACTTGCATATGAGAAGTTGATGGTCTGCTCCACAGTCAGCACCTGGTCTTGTTTTGACATTTTGTACAGAGCTTTTCCATTGTCTCTTTGCACATATGTAGTCAATTTGATTCCTGTATGTTCCATCTGGTGAAGTCCATGTGTATAGTCTTCGTTTATGATGTTGAAAAAATGTATTTGCAATTAAAAGGTCATTGGTCTGACAAAATTCTATCATGCGATCTCCAGCTTCGTTTCTGTCACCAAGACCATATTTTCCAACTACTGGGCCTTCTTCTTTGTTTCCAACCTTTGCATTCCAGTCACCAGTGATTATCAGTATGTCTTGATTGCATGTTTCATCTATTTCAGAATGCAGAAGCTGATAGAAGTCTTCCCTTTCTTCATTTGTGGCCTTAGTGGTGGGTGCATAAATTTGAATAATAGTCATATTAACTGGCTTTGCTTGTAGGCATATGGATATTAGTCTATCACTGACACCATTGTATTTCATGACAGATCTTGAAATGTCTTTTTTGATGATGAATGCAACCCCATTTCTCTTTAGTTTATCATTCTCGTC
This sequence comes from Pedetes capensis, assembly GCA_007922755.1. Lineage (NCBI taxonomy): Eukaryota > Metazoa > Chordata > Mammalia > Rodentia > Pedetidae > Pedetes > Pedetes capensis. The sequence continues at coordinate 1,909 of VMDO01011255.1, forward strand.
ATAGTAGACCATATGATTGTCTGACTCAAAATGGCCTATGCCGGTTCATTTTAGCTCACTGATGCCTAGAATGTCAATGTTTATGCGCTCCATTTCTCTTTTAACAATTTCTAATTTGCCTAGATTCATAGTACGTACATTCCATGTTCCAATTATTAATGGATGTTTACAGTTGTTTCTCCTCATTTTGAGTCATGCCACATCAGCAAGTTGAGCACCCTGGGGTTTTACTCCATTTCCCTCATCACGGTATACTCTACTTGGAGGAGGCAACTCTTCCCCAGTAGTCTTTTGAGTGCCTTCCAACCTGGGGGCCTCATTTTCAGGCACTATATCTGACAGTGTTTCTTTGCTATCTATAGGGTTTTCAATGGCTAGTTGTTTCGGGAGTGGCTCGCCAGGTCCTACTCCCTACTCTGTCTTAGTCTGGAAACTCAGCTGAAAACCTGTCCACCATGGGTAACCTTGCTCATGTCTGAGGTTACAGTGGCAGAGTTCTCAGCCTCATTGCAACAAGCAAGCCCCCACGGCAAACTGACAGACGTGTGGCGGCTCTGATGGTAAAATAATAAATACAAGGACACATATATAGCATAAGAAAAAGAGAAGGAGAATAGAAAGAGGGAAGAGAGTAAAACAAGAAAGGAAGAAAAAAAAAAAAAAAACTCATGCATACACGCTCCCACCCACGTATAAAATCGCTTACAGTCAGGTGCGGTGGTATACACCTGCATTCCCAGCAACTTGGGGGCGCAGGCAGGAGGATCACAAGCCCAAGATCACAGGCAGCCTGCGCAACCCAGTGAGACCCTGTGTCAAAAAGTAAAAAATAATAATAATAATAATAAATGAAAATAAAAAAATATGGGCTGGGGGTGCAGCGTGGTGGTCCAGCACCTACAAAGCGAATAGGTGCAAGACCCTGGTTTCAAACCCCCATACAAAACAACAGAAACAAACAACAACAAAAATCCAATCCAAAACAAAACAAAACAAAACAAAAACCCCAAGAAACAACATAAAAAGTCAAAACAAAAACAAAAACAAAACCATGCATACATGCTCACACACACATATGAAACACTTCTAGTCAGGTGCAGTGGTGCACGCCTGCAATCCCAGCGGCTTGGGGCGCGGAGACAGGAGGACCACAAGCCCGAGATCAGAGGCAGTTTGTGCAACCCAGCAAGCCCCTGTCTCAAAAAGTAAAAAATATGGGTTTGGGGCACAGCACGTCGGCCCAGCACCTACAAAGCAGGCAGGTGCAAGACTCTGGATTCAAATCCTCATACAAAAAAAAAAAAACAAAAAACAAAAAACCCTCGTATGTTCTTGTAGGTGCACTGTGGGCACCCAGTTCCACCGGGTGAAGTTGATACTGCAGGAAGCAGTGCTTCCTCCAGAACTCAGGGTGGCAGTGTTTTCACATAATCTGCAGGAGCAGTCTGTCTTAGTCTATAGAGATTTTGCCGATTACGTAGAAAATGGCAGATTGCCCCACAATGACCAAAGAGATGGTTCCAGGAAATATTCTGTGTCTATTGTATTGTTTGAGAAGCAGTGGCGCCTGTGGGGTCCTCCCTGGGGTTCTCCCTGTCCCACGTAGTTCAGGTGCCAATTCCCCAAATCAGAGATTTCCGGCCCAAAACCTATAGCATGGAGGGAATATGGCTGCTATCGTGGATTTTTTTCTTTCTTTTTTTTTTTTTTTATTACAGGGCTTTCTGCCCACTTGGAAGACCACTTGGGAGGACCAAATCCTCTCTTAGGTGGGCAACCCCCATGGAGAGAGTCTGTAGTAGGTCTGCCATGCACAGCGATTGCGCTCGAAGCTGTTCTCATTGTGTCTAATTGTCCCGCAAGACTCTGCCAGAAAGGAGCACTCTGTCCGAGTGGCGCTCAGCCTCCTCCGCAGACCTCACCTTTCTCCACAGTGCAGTGGGATGACTTAGGATCCCCTCTGGTGTGTCTGGGGTCCAGGCATATGTGTGCCCGTATGTCTGTGGAGATTGCGCCTGCATGACTGCCCCGCCACAACAGGAGGGAGGGAGCCACATTTCAGCTCTGGATGTGTACCGCTGGCACTGGTTTCCCAGTTCCCTCCGTGATTACTCCCCGTACCCTCGAGTATCTACTCTCGTGGCTCTGATCCCTATTTTCTCGCGTGAGGGACCTACAATAGCCCAGCATCTCAGGCTGTGGGACGTATGTCGCTAAAGATGGCGATTCCATGTGCCACCTCAAAATTGACTCACCCGAAGACTTGCAATTTGTGTCCCGCGGGCAGGGTGACAGTGTGATGTCAAGGTTGCGTTCTGTGTTGGGTCCAGCTCCCGTGGGTGTGTGGGCAAAGTCCCCTCCGACTCCCCGGGATTCTATCCTGCCATCTGCGTGAAGGCAAAATGGCGGAATGGTGGTCCTGCTACTGACCTCTGTGTAGCTCCTCCGAAGCCAAATGTTCGATTTCATTGTCCATCCAGTTTCATCCTCTGAAGGCGTGTATTACCATCACTATAATAGTCCATAGAGAATAAAAGTATATTTATTCACCAAAAGCAACACATTCACATAAATTTGGCATTTTTGCTGCTTGGATTGGTAGCATGGTCAGCTTCTCTGTGGGAGGCTCTTAAAGCATATGGTGGATCAGAGTGCTCAGTCATCAGCAGCTTTTCCCAGCATGCCATGAACTGATTTTATGTCTGGAAAAATATCTGTCTGTGAGCAACCTTTCCAATACTGAGGAGGTACACTTGTGTCTACGTCTATAAAGTAGAATTCCAGCTACTTCTGGTGGCCCAGGAGAGTCATGCTGAATAACAGGATAATTCTTGCCTTATAGATATTTAGGGTGGTTTTAGAACAAAGATGGAATGTGTGGATGGCTGTGGTAGCCGTGATGAGTGTGGCCTTCTGTTACAATGGGAACATATCTGTTGGGAAGAAGTTTTCCAAAGAGTTCCTGGAAAAAAACTAGGAAGAGTTAGAAAGGAAAAACTTGACAAACCTGTAGATTCTTTCTCTTTAACCTCTTTGTATGGATCCCCTGTTTTGTTGAAATAAATACTCAGAGATCATGAGCCATTCAGGCCATCTCCACATGTCTGGGTTTCATCTAATAATTTACATATTTCTGGCATAATTCATATGTTAGGTTTTAGAATTTTACTAGCCAACATCCAAACTGGATGAACTCAAATTATGTAGAGAGAATGCAAGATAAAAGACTGCAAAACCATGAAAGAGAATATGTCTCCATTTGCATGCTAGCAAATGAGGATTCAGCTTTCATGCCAATATCAATCCTGAAGATTTCAGGCTATGTTAAGGATATCATTTATGTGACTAGGAGGAGTTACTTTGAACTGTTTTGCAAATATCAATATTTCCATGAAGACACCATTGAATTCATTAGTTACCATTCTGTGGTCCTTGCTAGATATTGGTCACAGAATATAAATATATAAATATTCAGAAACTAAATGTTTGCAGAATTTTAGTGCACGGAGTTACAAATCACAAACAGTGGTAGTAAGTGCTTTTTCCCCCAGACTTGATAAATTTATTACTAAGCTTCATTTCCATCCAATTAACTTGGAAATTCTACCAATATCTTCATAGCACTGATAAAATGCACTGATTCATCTTTGTGCTGAAACGTGGAAGGACAAAACAGCACCTTTTCTTGTCGCATTATCTCAATTCTGACCATCTTCACAATTCATTTGCTTTGGGAAAGTTAATACACTGATAGAAAAGTGTGACTAATCTAGCTTTGTATAGTGGACAAGCAATAATTATTGTTCTCATTTTGGACTGTGTATGATCCATGAGAAATGTAAAACATCAAACACCATGTCCTTGAGATTTCCCTTTCCATTCCCATGTCTCAAGCCAAGCCTCAGAAACAATGCAAAGCAGTTCAGGTCTATAATATACAGGTAAGTGTGATCTGTAGGGCACTGAGAAATGAGCAGTCTAGTTTTGTCTAAAACAGAACCTACTTTCTTGCACACAGGCCAAAGACAGCTATCCTTTGAATGTTGGTCAAGTTTGGAACAGAAGAAGCTAATGATGCCAGTGTTTTTGTCACCTACTTATACAGCCCTTCTCCATGTGGAGGTCAGATGTGGGGGTCAGTGTAGAGAGGATAAGCACTCGTCACCATCAGAGCACTGTGGAAAGGTTCAGTGCTACCTGTCCAGCTGTCTTCCTAACTGGACATCCTCCCTAGATCCAAGAGACTTTATGTCTCACACACCATCTCTGGGTGTTTTCCTTGGTCTCTCAGCCACCTAACCCCTGCCCTCACAGAGTGGGGCTAAGGACACTACAGATAATGACCAATTATTTTCTCAACTAGCTTGCTCTTGATCTCAATATATTTTACTTGCTAAAAGTTACCAACTTCTCTAACATAGAAGACAGCATGTGAGTGAGTGAGCATGAAGAAAATATGACTTTGAAAATGAAATTGAGGTACATTGTAGACCTTGCAAATATGACTGTCTTTACTCTAGAGAACTTCATGCTCATTATGACATCTGTAATCTGTTTTCTGCTGCTAATCTCTTTCCTATGGAAACTTGTAGGAACATATAGACCGATAACAAAGGATCCCAAGATCCCAGCACCATGGTACAAAGGAAGGCTTTGAAACTGTGGTCTCCTTTCCCTTGTTATTTGCCATGCACTCTCTGTCATCTTATATGGTGAAAGTGCTAAGAGGATCATGAATAAAATAGTCCTCTTGCTTTGCCACTGATCTGGATGTCTTTTTATCTAAGCTTATCAAACAAAAGGATATAAGAATGTTGTTGTTGTTGTTGTTGTTGTTGTTGTTGTTGTTAGGTGCCATGGGGTCAGTTCCAAAACATAGCAACCTTATGTACACAACAGAACAAAACACTCAACACTGTGCCGTGCCCCACACTGTCAGTGCTTCTCTGCTATTCATAGGGTTTTCAGTATGATATGTGTTATATGTCAGTTTATGTGTGTATGAAATAGGATGATTGACAATAACATACCCTTATTTTCAAAGAATATTCTTATGAAAAATATGGTATAAAATTTTTCACAATTATGAATCTATGTTTATTTCATGTACATAATGTGTTTCATCTTCAATTTAAAGAATTTAGGATCCATATTCATGCATTATGTGGAACTGCCAGCTTATTCTGAGAAATCATTGTTCTGTTAGTTTGAAATCTATACCACACAATTATATCATAGTCGATGCGAAATTCTTTATTTAGGACCCCAGCAAGAATATTGTTGTTGTTGTTGTTAGGTACCGTCAAGTCAGCGTCCAACACAAACAACAGACAAAACACTATTTTCAATGCATCACTGATATTCTATGGTTTTCTATGGCGACCAGCAAGAATAGTCAGTTTTAAATCATATTTTGAGCATTTTCTGTTTGAGATAGATTTTATTTTATCATGAATTGTCATTTCCTTTTAATAGATATTAAACAGAATCCTTATAAATATTTGTACAATTAAAAAAGAGTGGCAAATATAGTTTGAGTAAATTTAGTATGTGTATACCACACACAGCTCTGAAAATATTAGAATTAACACAATAGGTGAAAAGCTTACAAAAATATAATGTCCAAAATAGGAATGAAGAAGAAAGGAACATGATCCTGAACTGGTGCCAATGCTGTATATGTTTCTGTATGTATTTAGGGAAGTCATTTCTTCCAGTTCTTGAGTTAAGGAAGGCCTTTTTGAAGTGATAATCTGATTTTAAATATTTCTGTTTTTTGTAGAGCACCTCTGAGGCCCTGAATTGTACATCATCCCCCTAATCTCCCATTATTAAATAGCCTGTTAGTTAAGATAAGAAGGACCAAATCTTTCCTGTCATGAAAAAATGCTCATCATAAAAATCATACAAAATTACTGTGCAGCATTCAATGAGTTTTTCTGTAAATATTAAGGTAGTATCCCTCAAGTTTATATAATTATAGGGAGTTTCTTTGAAACCTGGTTCCTTTTTGTGCTTGTTTATAGTGCTGGGGATCGATCCCAAGGCCTTGTACTAGGCAAGCACTCTAGGACAGAGCTATATCCCCAGCCCATTTTAAGATTTTGATTTTGAGACATGCTCTCCCTAAGTTGCATAGGTTGCCTTTGGCCTTGAACCTGTGATTATCCTGTCTCACCCTCTCAAATAGCTGAATTTACCAGCATGTGCCACAGCATTCCGCTCAGATCTGGTTTCATACAATCTCGTGTAAAATGTTGAAGGGAGAGAAATTTTGTGGACACTTTGTTACTGGGAAGTTTTATTATACGAAAGAAATATGTAAACTTGTTCAACAATTGACTATATTGTCTATAGTGTCATGAAATTTTAACAATATTACCTAAACTTTCAGGTAAAGCATCTTCATATCTGATGCTGTTGTTGTTGTTAGGTGCCGTCGAGTCGGTATCCGACTCATAGCGACCCTACATACAACAGGTGAAACACTATTGTCAGTGCTTCTCTGCTGTTCATAGGGTTTTCAATGGCAGATTGATTTTTGGGAGTGGATTGCCCAGTCTGTCTCCCAAGCCTACAGCACCTGGTGTTCCCAGGCCGGTCTCCCATCCAAGTACTAACCAGGATTGTCATCCACTTTCCTCAGTACAATGCGAGCACCATAAACACAGAGATGATGTCTGTGTTGTTTACCTTGAACTCCCGGACTTAAAAGATAGCAGATAGAATAATTGTTCAAAAATAATGTTCTAATGAAGAGATGAATGGAAGAACTACAGTAGACGTATTGTTGTTGTTAGGTGTCCTCGAGTCAGTGTCATAGCCACCCTACATACAACAGGGTAAGCACTATTGTCAGTGCTTCGCTGCTATTCATAAGGTTTTCAATGGCTGATTGGTTGTTGTTTTGTTTTGTTTTGTTTTGTTTTTTTTGTGCTACTGGGGGTTGAACCCAGGGCCTCCTGCTTGCATGCTTTGCAAGTGTGGACCACTGAGCTGCACCCCCAGTCCATTTTCTTCACTTTTTGAGACAGGGTCTCCCTAAACTTCACAGATTGCCTCTGGTCTCGAACTTGGGATCCTCCTACCTCCACCACTGAGATTATAGGCATGCGTCACTGAGCCCAGCTAATAACTGATTGTTTTAAGAGTGGGTTGCGAGGTCCTTCTCCCAAGCCTACAGCATCTGATGTTCCCAGGTGGTCTCCCATCCAAGTACTAACCAGGCTCAACCCTACTTGGCTTCTGAGATCTGACAGGATTGGATACCACAGTTGTACGGCTGCAGGCCATTAGACATGGCAAACCAATAAAAATAAGATACATAAGAAAATCAGCTGGTTGCATAGGTTCCTGCTTCTGGTTTCAGATACAGTTGTAGGCTCATCTAAAGAGATATACTTCTCAGAGTAAAAGATTGGCTACTCCACAATTTTAGGAAATATAAGTAGAGTTTAGCTTTGATGGAACTACATCAAGAGTGTGGAGATTAGTTATGACATCAAAGTTAAATTGCACTTATCACAGCATGATAGTTTTTAAGAACTTATAGAAGATTTTGGTAAATTTATTGATGTATATTTTATTATGAATGATATACTAATATATTTTCTAGTCAGCCATTTTCCACACAAGGATGGCATTTGGTTTATTTTTTATATTTTTACATATATAATTTTTAACCATCTTCTTTCTTAAAATATTCTTTTGATAATTTTTTCAAATATCCATCTAAATTAATTTTTAAAACTACAAATTTTTAAAACACTAATTTTTTTTTAAAAAAATTAACTTTTTAAAACTACTGTATTGCAAACTTAGTGAAATAAACAAAAATTGTATAACTCAATGTGTATCTTAGCCTTGGGTTTCTAATACCTAAACCAGTGTCTGAGGTTAAAATTAGGATATTTGTTTGAGAAGGAAAGACCGGTGCAGAAATGTAGAGGACATGTGGAATTGTGCCAAGAGAAGATTTGAAACTGTGATGTAAATGGGTAGTTCTGCTGTTGATCTTCCAACAACGAGATGAGAGGCAACAAAGTGTTCAGATGGAAGAGAGAAAGGAATGGTAATTTGTCTTCTCAGTTATTTTCTATCTTCTACTTCATTGCTCAGGGTTTACCCAAATCAGAACCAACATTTCTCCTTTTCTTCCATGTTATCCTGCCCCTTGGTGGCCATTTAGGATGTCTGGACTCAAATTGATGGTACGGAGTTCCAGTCAAGTGAATAAAAGAAGGATAATTTACATCATATAAGGTGCAACCAAGAGAACAGGAGGTAGTCAGAGAATGTGAGGTAGCACATGAGTTTGTGGTCAGAACAATCCATTTCTTGTGTCCCTCAGTTTTTTTCCATGCTCTACATTTGTAACTAGGTTTATAAATGTATGAGTTGTACATTTACCAAGAGTGTTGGGCTTAGAAGGACCCTATGCTTGTTTTAATGCTTTAATGCTTTTATGCTTCAATGCTCTTGCTGATTTGTTTCTCAGGCAGGGGGTACTCCTGTGCTGAAGAGGTGGTGGCCTTGCAGAAATTCAATGGAGATTCTGTCTCCCCTTTTTCTATGACTTGTGTCAGACATACAGTGTCCCTGCCCACTACAAATGCCTCTCATATTGAATCTGCCAAATCATCTGCCCAATGGGCAGAGCAGCATGGACGGCAGCCTGCACCAGACATACAGCTCTCTCTTGCTCTGAGGTCCACAGGAAACCAGTAGCCTTTAGGGAGACTCCATAAATGTGTTGGTGCAATATCAATATCAACAAATGTGATCTATCTTGCTACTGTTTTAGTGATATGAAATATAATGTGGGGAAACATGGCATTTACCTTAGAAAGAATTCAACAACTGTGTAATTTGACTCCTATTAATATAATTGATGATGTTGGAGGTTTCTAAGTCTTGTCATTTTCCTAATGTGAAATGCTGTAGTTGTTGTTGTTAGGTGCTGTCGAGTTGAGTCTGACTCATAGGGACCCTGTGTACAATAGGTGAAACACTATTGTCAGTGCTTCTCTGCTGTTCATAGGGTTTTCAATGGCTGATTGTTTTCTGGGAGTGGGTTTTCGGATCCTTTTCCCAAGCCTATAGCACCTGGTGTTCCCAGGCAGTCTCCCAACCAAGTATTAACCAGGCCCAACCTTGCTTAGGTTCTAGGATCTGACAGGATTGGAAGTCACAGCAGTACAGCTGCAGGCCATCTTGGTATAGTTTTGGAATTTTCATGGAATATAAAATCAGTGTGGTCTAAGATCTGAGGATCAGAGTTTGGAAGTAAGTAAGAATGAAATAACATATGGTCTCCAATGTGTCATTCCACTTTATGTTTGTGCATAGTATGTATGCTCAGAAAATGGAGACATTAGCATAATGTGTTGGTAGTACAATTGCAAAATATCACTTGTCAGACATTTGATCAACTTAAATGATGAGTTAACTTGTTTGGGCTAAACAAAGCTACCTCCATATTCCTGTAAAACAACTTAAACAATGTTATTACAGTGACCAAGTATCAGAAGTGTTATCAATAGCCACGTTATTAAGGGACTATTGCTTATGGTCTATATGTGGAAATTCTAATATCAAAAGCAAATATAATACAAGCAAGTGAAACAAAGACAGATCAGAGCCCTACCTCCCTTTGGGGCTGTGGGAAGATGTTAATCATTGCTAATGCACTAATACCTGTTAAAATCACTATGAGTATTAATGATAAAGGTTTTTTTTATTGTTCTTCTTAGTGTAAGCTCTTCTTTGTAGGTTTATATTTTTATATATCATTGGAGATGTCAGAATGTGTGGTGATTTGACTCCCTAATTATCAGCTGTTGGATTCTGCCTTGAAACAAAAGGGCTGTCAGTCAAGTAGGCAACCAAACCATCTGTACACCAGCACCAGATATTTTGAACACCTCACAGATGCCTTAAGGATGTCACACAACCATTGCAGCTGCAGCAAAACTCTGGCTTCTGAAGGTGCAGCCGCAGCCATGACTGTTTCAGAATTTGCTGTTTGCATTGGACTATTTCTAAGACCCTGTAAACTCCAGAGGACTCTAACACAATTCCCATCCAAACTACAAGGGGAGTACTTTCCCTGGTGGTGTAACAAAAGGACTACTGTGATTGATCCAAAAGGGACAATGCTATGATTGGTATAAAACAAACTTTCATTTGCATGGCAGATCTGCTGTGGTTGTCACAAATACGTGCTTTCTGGCTATATACACAGGCAGTTCAGCTCACTTGTTATGCAAACGTGAAGACATTCTTCTCTGCTGCTTCCCCTGGTGCTGCAACATTAGGCCCTAAAATTGTGTTCTCTTGGGTGATCTTTTTGTCTACTTTTCCAGACTGAGCTGGTAAAAGAAAAAACGAAGCAGCAGAGACAGCAGAGAAAATAAAGCAGCAGAAGGAAAGACAAGAGCATTTTGGGACAGCAAAGTGTCAGCATCTTGATTCACAGAAGCAGGATAGTGGCCAACTGTCCTGCTGGAAGTGACAAAAGTGGAGAATAGGAACCATCATTTCACAGAATTGGGGAATCATGGGACTGTGATAACCATCTGGATAAGAGCACAGGAATTCTGAGACTCTGATGGCAGTAGCAATTGTAGTGGTAGCAGCAGACTGGTAGTAACAAGAGTGGCCATAGGAAAAAGAGGCAACTGAAAAATTTGAGAGTTCAATCAAAGCAGGGAGAAGAGGGATGGTGGAAGTAGAAGGCTGTAAAAAGACAGGGAAAAGGAATTGCAAGAACTACTGATGGGAAGAGTTTCTAAGAGCTGCAAACCCTTTAGGACCAAATGTCTCAGACACCATAAACCTGGTAGCTATAAAACTAGATGCCATCAAGTGCTGAGAAATCATGACCTCCTGGGCCTACAGAAGAGCTGTAACACTTATAGGGCTCAAAACCTTGACCTCCTTAGCCTACATAAATCTGTAACACTTGAAGGTGCCCTTTGTTGCTGCTGCTCCCTCCTCTCTGTTATAACCATTCTCTGTTGTTAAACATCCAGGGTCACAGACACTTCCAAAGACAAGCAAGTGAAAGGCTTCTCCTTGCCTGTGTACAATTTCTATCCAGGTCCTCAGCCAGCTGATTGGTGAGAAAGCTGGATAGGCCCAGGTTTCCCCTCTATTCCATCTGTAAATAGCAGAAATGACTCTCCCAACCTTAAATCTTCTGAATCATCTGGTACCATGGGCATGGCAGTTTGGGCAGAAGCATACAACAGCAATAGAACCATCTGTTGTTCAGGAATCCACTGGAAACCAGAGACCTTTAGGGAATCTCTATATATGATTCTTTTCAATACCTAAATGTGGTTTTGTTGGCTGTAAAACCTAAAGAGGCCCAATAAACACCATGAACTTCTTGGTGATAGGAACTAGGAGCTAAGACAGCATGCCATATACTTTAGATTAGACTACTGAACTCCGGAAGACATCATAGATAGTAGAGGTCCCTGAATTCCATCAAGTTCATATCTCTTCTTATAGTATTGTCTTCTATTGTAAATTTCAGAAACTTACCACTCCCTGCTTATGTTGTTGTTGTTAGGCGCCATTAAGTCAGGTCTTACTCATAGCAACCCTCATTGGGTTTTCAATGGCTGACTATTTCAGGATTGTTTTTGAGAGTGGACCACCACATCCTTCTCTCATTTTTGCAGTGCTTGGGATTGAACGTTGCTACTCAGAAAGTATGGAACAGCACTTTACCAATTGAGCTAAATCCCAGCCTTTCTGCTTATGAGTCTCCATCAGTTAATGTCATTAATATCCTATATTAAATGAGCACAATGTTTAGGATATATTAATGAAAATGTAGTGTACTTCACTGACTTTTTTCATTTATATTTAGCACTTTTTATTTTCTGTGTGTCTTCGGTATGAAATCTTTGCCCCTTAGAACATCCCAAAACATATTTTCCATTTTTTTCCCCAGAAGTATCATTGTTTTACTTTCTATATTTAGGTTTCTGATCATTTCAAATTAATTTTTTGTCTGGTATGAAGAGTTGAAGCTCATTTTTCCATACTGTCATATAGTTTATTAGCATCATTTTTGGAAGAGGATTTGATTTACAATTGAATGGCTTTGGTGTCTTTGTTGAAAATGGATTGTGTTTAAGTGTGTCAATCACTAGGTCCCCTTGTCTATGCATTGGTTGATTTGTATACGCACACAATGCCAACTTAATTACTGTAGCTCTTCAGTATTAAAATAATAGGAAAATTTTAAAACTTTGAGGCTGTGCAGTTTATTAGTTGAAAAATGTTATTCACCATGTTTTAGCAGTATATCTATGTAGTTTATCACATAAGAGGTACATCTTATGAGATTTAAGGTATTTTCTCTTCTATTGTCTTCTAAGGTTTATATAAACTTAACTCTTAAATTTACATCTAAATTAATTTTGAGAATATTTTGTGTGTATAATATGAAATAATGGCCTAAAATCATCTTTATGCATGTGGATATGCAGGTTCCTAGCATCATTAGTTGAGTAAATAATCAGTTCTCACTAAATTCCCTTCATATCTTATTTATTGACTATGAATGTGTTACCTCCTGGATGCTCATTTGTGCTTTTTCTGTCTATACATCTATCTTAATGTGAGTACTGTACCATCTTGATTAATGCAGATTTGTAGCAAACATTGGAATCATGAACTATGGTAATCCAATTTTATCTTTTTAAAAAATCTGTGGCACTTGAACACTTTACTTTCTGCACATATTTTCAGAAATAGTTCTTCTCTTTCTTCAAAATATTCCATTTGGGTTTGGTAGGGACTACACTGAATACATAAACTCATTCTTCACCTAGACAGAGTCCTCTATGTAGAATTTCAGATCAGCTGATCTTCTTTGCTTGCACAGCTGGCTGGTGAATTTGAATTATAAGTTTAGCTATTGATTACTCTTATTCTAGATGTTGCAGGAGGACATCATGGCTTCTTTAACATACTATATTCTACTCAAAAATGGGAATTCTCACAGAGTATTCTTAAGTGGTACAAGAGCAAAAGAATAATTAACAATTCCAAGTTTGTGCCATAGACCAGAGAGGAAAAATTAGAAACACTTTATATAATTAATATACTAACTCATGTCCCCATCACCTTCTTTATCCCAAATAATCCCCCATTCATTCTCATGTCATTTTTTAGAAAGTCTATATTCTGAATATGAGAGGAAACATAATATTTGTCTCTCTGAGACTGGCTTATTTCACTTAACATGAGGATCTCCAGTTCTATCCATATTCCTGCAAATGATTTTGTTATTCTTTATGGTTAGTACCCCATTATGTATATACATATTTTCATTATTCATTTGCTGATGGGCACCCAGGAAGATTTCATACTTTATCTACTCTGACTAGCACCTTGATGAACACAGGCATGGAGTTATGTCTAATGTGTGCTGACTGTGATGATTTGGGTGTATTCCCAGGAGTTGTATAGCTGAGTCCTACAGTAGTTCTATTTTTAGTTTTTAAGGGACTCTATATTGATTGGGTCAGTATGCAACTCCACAATAAATGGAGAAAAGATTGAGGTTGTCCAAGATTTTGCTTTGCTTGGCTCTATAACCAACAACCATGAAAGCAGAAGTCAAAAAAACAAAAGACGCACTGCTCTGGGAAAAGCTATGGCAAAAGATCTCTTTAGAGTATTAAATAGTAAAGATGTCACATTGAAGATGAAGGTGTGCCTGACTCATGCCATGGTATTTTCAGTTGCATCATATGGTTGTGAAAGCTGGACATTGAACAAGGGAGACAGGAAAAGAATTGACGTTTCTGAATTATGGTGCTGGAGATGATTATTGAATATACCACAGATTGCCAAAAGAACCAACAAATCTGTCCTAGAAGTGCAACCAGAGTGCTCCTTGGAAGCAAGGATGGCTAGACTGTGTCTTACATATTTCGTACATATAGTTAGGAAAGACCAATCCCTGGAGAAAGACATCATGTTTGGGAGAATGGAAGGTCAGTGAAAAAAAGGAAAACCCTTCATCAGATGGATTGACACAGTGTCTGCAACAATGGGCTTAAACATAAATAAGATCGTGCGCCTGGCACAGAATCAGGAAGTGTTTCGTTCTGCTGTGCATAGGGTCGCTATGAGTCAGACTCAACAGCACCTAACAATAACAACAACATACTGATTTTCTTCGTGGCTGGACTATCTTGCATTCCTACCAACAGTGTACAAGGATTCCTTTTCCCCAGCATCCTCACCAACATTTGTTATTTATTTTGTTGATGCTAATCATTCAGACTGGAGTGAGATGGACTCTCAATGTCATTTTTATTCATATATCCCTGATGGCTAACAATGTTAAATACATGTCTTTTAAATAAGCCAGAAATGTTGCAAAATGGCAAATTATTTTACTTAAACAATTACCATTTAAAAGTTAAATGGTCCCAAGAGAGTTATTTTAGCAAAGCTCTCAACATGAGAAATGATTTTCTAAAATATTAATGGTGGCCTGAAAATGCAGAGGATAAAGGTCTTTTTAAACCTAGGTGGTCTCCCTGACCACCCTTTCTCTTTTGGAGATTATAGGAAAATAATTCCTTCTGTTCATAAGGTCTGTGTGTGTGTGTGTGTGTGTGTGTGTGTGTGTGTGTGTGTGTGTACCTGAGCACATGCCTGCTCATTTGCTTATGAATTGTAAACAAGAATATTACATATAGGTATTAGTTATAGGTGACTAGGTTTTAAGGAGCATCAGCCTTCCTGGGCCCTCCAAGAAAAACTTGGATTTTTATAGGTAAATCTGGTATTAAGTAAAATAAATTCATAGTGGTGACCATTCTAGTAAAACTGGAGTTCATAAAGTGATTTAGACACTTACAGTTTGCTCTCTGTATTGAATTCGAAAATTTTACTAACAAAGTTGATTAACACAAATTATGGAGAGATTAAATAAAGAAAATTTGCGAACAATGAAACAGGATATACTCTTATTTGTATACTGGTAAATGAGAATGAAGCTCACACTCAACTAACAGCCATGAAATATACCAGCCTATGGCAGGGACATATAGTGTAAGAATAAATTTAATTGGAGCTATTATGGAATGTACTATTTTCCAAACATATTCCTCCACTAACACACTGTGCTGCTTTCATGCCTGACATTGGTCATCAAATTTTTTTTCTTTTTTTTTCTGATTTTGGTACTAGGGGGTTGAACCCAGGTTCTCACATGTGCTGTTGAAAGTGCTTTACCACTGACTGAGCGGTTGCCCTCACTCTTTATTAATTTTTATTTTGAGGCAGAGTCACAGTGTTATGCAGACTGCCTGTGGCCAAAAACTCAAGATCCTGCTGCCTCTACCTCCCAAGTCACTGGAATTAACAGGTATGGATTACCTCTCCCTGCTGGTCATAGATTTTAAAAAGAATCAGGAAATTTCACTGCCAATCCACAAGGCAAGGGCACATAGAATTTAAGGTTTGTATATTACAGGAATCATGACCAATGATATTAGTCCTGACTTGTTTTTCTTTTTCCTTTTTTTTGTGGTCATATTTAAAGAATTTACAGGGAAATATTATATCCATCTTAACAATGTCAGAGTTTGTCATTGGAAATGTTGCCAGTGTCTTCATAGCATGGTGAACTGCTCTGAGTGTATCAAGAGACTGAAGATCTCCTCAGCTGACCACATTCTTACTGCTCCAACCTTCTCCAGAATCAGTTTGCTGTGGGTAAGCATGATAATTTGGCCTTCAGCCATGTATAGTCCATATATATACAGTAGACAAGTAGGAGTTGTTATTCAACCATTTTAGCACTCTTCTTGTGACTATATGTAGCATATTTTATTGATAGCCAACTTCTCCAACTTATCATTTCTCCAACTACAAAGGAGATACTAGTGATACTGCTAAGAATTTTGCTGTTTATTTTTTAACATTGTGGTGACAAACACAGGAAAGACTGTGCAGGTGAATAAATATGAAGGAAATATGACCTGCAAGACAAAATCGAAGCACACCATAAGCCTTTCAGATATGCCTGTTCTCACTCTGGTAATCACCACACCCTTTACTGTTTCCCTGACCTCTTTTCTGCTATTAATCTCTTACTGTGTGAACATCTCACAAAGATGCTTCTCCAAGACGAAGGATGCCAAGATCCCAGCATAAAAGTCCACAAGAAGGCCTGGCAAATACAGTCTCCTTTCTCTTGTTATTTGCCATGTACTCCCTCGCTATAATGCTTTCGGATTGGAATTCTAATAGGCTGCTGAATGTACCTCTTGCTCTGTGAGCCTTCTGGGACCATCTATCCTCCAGGTCATTCGTGTGTCTTGATTTAGGGAACAAGAAGGTGAAACAGGTCCTTCTGTTGATTCTGTGGTAGGTGAGGTGCTGGCAAAAGAATGGAACCTTTTAAGCCCTTAGATCAATGACAGAGACATGATGTGACCTATAGCAGAAATAAACTTGCTGGAGTCTATAACATGTTAAGCTTCTTAACACTCAATCCAGCGTGTAAGTATGTAGATGATTTCTAATGATATACCTAGAAATCTTTTACCTAATCATATTAAATAAAAACCTATATGAGTGCTTGCTTATGTGCATACATGAAAAACAAAAAGAATGTCAATAACATACTTTTAATAAAAATGTGTTTACATTTTAAGCATTATTATATTTAGAAACATTTAATTCTAAGCTATATATCAAAGATATATGTTTGATATAAACTCTACTTCAAAAATTCTCATTTCACATTTGTTATCAAACAGAATTGTTATTACAAAAATATACAAACAAACTTTGAGTTGCAAAAATAATTAGAGTGTTTTAGTATATGTATACCATGAGTGGTATAGAGGAATATTAGATTTAATAAAAGTAGGTGAAAAACTTTGAAAAAGATTAGTTCTATAACAAGGATAAAGAAGGAAAGACCATGATTGTGTCCTAATATCAATTCTGCTATAAGTTTCCTTACACAGAGAAGAACCTTATTTTTCCACTTCTTTCAATAGGAAAGACATTTCTTGGTGTTGAGATTGGATTTTAAATATTTTGGGTTTTTTTCTTCCCTAAATACATCTGGTTCTCTGAATTGCCAATGTCTTCCTTCATTTAATATTCTTAAAATTTCCTTTGAACTTAATATATGGAAAGTCTAACTTCCTCTCTCTTAAGTATATGGTCACCATAAAGCAGTGTAAAAATCATTACACTTAATTCATGAAATTTCTGAAACTATTAAAATAGCATCTAAGATACTCATATGATTTCTTATAACCATGTATGAAATGTGGAAATGAACAAAACTGTGTTGACATTATTAATTATGCCAAGTTCTATTGTAAGAGTGAAATGTACTACATTGTTCAATTACTGAGATTTACATGGCTGGAGTAATTTGGGGGGTTGTATAATTTTAGAAGTAATATTTATAATTTGCACTAGGTAATTCCATAGCTGATTTATGTGTGTTTATTGTTCATCTCCTCCAGTGCATCCTATGCACCACTGAAGCTGAGATCACAACTGCTTTGTTTGTTCTTTATTATGAGCACCTAAAAGCTAGCACAAGGTAGTTGTCTAAATGAAAATTTACTGAATGAATAAGTGAATAAAAACAATTAGCTCTATGTGTCTTGGACACCCACAAAAACAAAACTCCTCATCAAATCTACTCATTGCCTGGGTATCTTGGATCTGGTTTCATGTTGTGGTAGCAGGCTTTCCAAAAACAAGCATTTCTCAGAAAAAAAAAGACCTACATATACCACCATTCTATGGAGAACATTGATGGAAAATAGCCTTAATGAAGCAATGTTAGGAGTATGAAGTACAGGCAAGTTGGAACGCCAAAAGGATGGCATTTATGATAATACAGTAGTTGTAAACAGTCTATGAAAGATTTTGGTGAATTTGCATGCATTTAATCCTTATAGAATATGTTATTATCATGGTATTTCCCTATTGCCTATTTTCTACACAAAAAATGGTATTTGAATTTCAAAAATCCACTCAATAGCCTGCCTCATTTCTGTTAGGTCATATGCTGTGCCAACACCAACACTGAGCTAATTCCTGTGAGAACCAGCTGCCTTTATAAACTATTATTTTGATACAATATTTGAGTAATCTTTATATAAATTTTATAAATTAAAAATATATATGATAAACTCCTGGAAAAATGAATAAATTGAAATTGTACAACTCAAGAATAGCTTGACTATCTAAAACAAGATCCACTGTCTAGGTCTAAGCCAGTGACAGTTATTTCCATACACAAACCTGTGCAGAAATGGGAAAGACATATGGAAATTGAGAACAGAGTTGTCAAACAAAGTGATGGGATGTGTGATTCCTTGAATCTGCTGAACCATCTGCAGAATTATATACCAGCTGAACAGCATTCTCTTGCTCCAGGGTCCACTTGAAACCAGACACCTTTAGAGAAATCTCATATACAGACCTCAGAAATATCCCTAATATCATGGATGCTGGCTACAACTCTAAAGAGACCCTGAAAACTCTGTGACACTTTTTCAGTGATAGGAAATATAATATAAGGCAACATGCCATATGCTTTACTAAAGATGTTTACACATGTAGATCAGACCACTGGACCCTTAGAATATCTTTGGCAGACCCTGAATGTCCTCAGGTTCATATGTCTTCTTATATTTTGTCTTATACTGTAATTTTCAGGAATTTGCCAGTGGTTGCTTATGAGTCCTAACTTATATCATTAATATCCTGTATTAAGTAAGAACAATGTTCTGAAAATATTAATGAAAATGAGATCAGAAAAACTGATATGTTCTTAACATAAAACTGTGAAGTGTACTATAGTTCTTAACAAATAAAAATTAAATTATTTCATAAATACCCTAATAATGGTTATAGATTAAAAGTCATTCGCTATACAAAGTATCAGAGGAGAAGTATTGTTTAGTAAAGTTAGTACTTCCTGAGTAGCATTTGTCAAAGAAAGATTAATCTATGGTGATGTTACTTTAGCCTACATTCCATCTGGCAATTGCAGAGTACAGATTCATTCATTTAATAGCAATATGAGAAGGATCCAACTCCATGGAATTTTCCAGGTTTTGTGACAGAAGTAATTAATTTTATTCCTTAGGGAATGTGGTTATTGCATCTTATTTAATTGTCTGCCAGGAGTGGAGAGTCTCCTTGGTTCTGCATACAATAGTGTCCCTTACTCTACAGGTAAGGAGGCAATGGAAGAATTTTACTTGCTCTCAAATCTGTGGATTTCTATTACATATTAAGGGCTAGGTAAATAATTACAACCCCAGTAGATCCAAATTTGGCTGGGCACAAGTCACATCTCTAAGGAGTATTTGTCCTTCAGAAACTGCTACTGCATGGAGTGGATCACAGGTCTCTTGGGGCCCCCAGATATTAGAGTCAGTTTAGTCCCCAGGCCTGAAAGTCTCTGAGAATGTGGATATATGCTTTGTCTCTGGACACTGCTGTCCATTAAATGGCTACAGGTTTTTGAAAAACACCACATGAATACTTCCTGAATATTCCTGTGGAGTTGGACTGAGCATGTAGCTCAGAGGTAGAATGTTTGCCTAGCATGCCTGGGGCCCTAGGTCAAGCCTCAACACCATAAAAAATAGACTAAAATAATTTCCGAGAGGTTGTGAATTTTCATGTTTTCTTTTGAAAATCAAGGTGATATAGTCTACCCTTGATCCCCAATATCTAGTTCTCTAAAATGACTCAGTCCTAATGACTAGGTGAGGGGCTTTGATTTTCAACTACAAAGACTTTGCTCAGCAATCAATTTTTCAGCTATCTCCATATGTCTC
The DNA here is from genome assembly GCA_007922755.1 of Pedetes capensis. Lineage (NCBI taxonomy): Eukaryota > Metazoa > Chordata > Mammalia > Rodentia > Pedetidae > Pedetes > Pedetes capensis. Next base: position 21,780 of record VMDO01011255.1, read on the forward strand.
TTTGTTCTCTCCCTCTCTGTCTATTTATTATTGTATTTTTTATTTGAGGTCTCACTATGTAGTCCAACTGCCTTTGAGCTGCCTATGTATTCCATCTCTTTATCTTTTGATTTTTCAGACTTCAAGGCCTCTCCTACTGCTCGTTTATGAACACATTTCACAAGGTCTTGGTCCCACCACTTGCCTGGGTCTGACTTTGGCTGGGTCATCAGTGAATCTACCTGCCAATGCTCAGACTTCGTCTCCCATAATCTGTGAGCATGGATGGAGGAAGTTCATTTGCTTTCCAGGACACTGACTCTCCTAGTCTGTGTCCTTGCTTGCAGAGCACAATGTTCAGGTTTTTTAGTTTTTCCTCTAGTCCCTGAAAAGCAAATGTCAGGCCAACCAAATGCTCAGTTTTATAAGCTATACCCATTTAGGCTGACCTTGTGCTGATTATTTTATATTGGTTCTTTACTAAAAACATATCTAAAGAGTTCCACAGACTTTAGTAAGGCTGATATTGAATCTATCTGCTATCTATCTATCTGTATTTCTATTTATCTATCATCTCTGAGTCTATGCATCTATCAAATTATCTCACATTGGAAATAGTTTTCTTCCTTCAAATTTCAAAGTTTCATTTAAATGTAATGCTACAAAAAAGAAAACTAGAGAGAAGGCAGTATCAATAATATTTCTTCCTGCTTAATCAAAGTGTTGGTGATACCCAGTCACATCTAGTCTTATTTGAAAGAAGAAAATTAGAATTGAAGATTTATATGTAGGGATTATTATCACCCATGTAATGATTAAAGTAAAAAAATACACAGAATTGAAGTGGGTTAAAATCACTTTGATTACTTAGAAATTTGTAAAGATGAAAAAAATTAACATCAAATGCACTACATTCTTAATATATGTAAGTATAAAATTGACAAGGAAATGTGTAAAGACTCTGACCCTTTCCTGGAACTTTCTTAGTTTGCCTTAGTTTGGATGAAATCTGTGAGAATTATCCTGGTGCTGTTCTCACCATGCCTGGAAAATACAAGACTGTCTTTCCCTAGGAGCTGTTGTTCAGGTGGAAACCTCTCATGTTTCCAATCCATGGTGCAAAGTGCCCTGGTGGGGCTTAGGGAAGCTCCTCAGGGTGAGTACAGCCTTGGCAGGGGACCCCTGTTCTGTCTCTTCTCTAAGAGCCTCTAATCCCCAGGACCAACCTCCACTCCACACAGCCCATCCCACACGTGTTTGCATTTCTTTTTGTTCTTTCCTACCTGTTCTTTGTTACATGGAAGGAGCCAAACCAGAGGGACCTTTCTGCCTTTACAATGATGGTAGGCTGTGCTTCTATTCTTACATATTTTCCCTACAATTTTTCACATCTTGATATAAGTCACCTTTTTACCTTTCACATTTGTTCTATAAATATTGGACATTGGTGAGAAATTTCAAAATATTGTGGCTTCATTTTCTTTATTCAGTATTTCTCTATGGTACTGAGGTCCTGGTCTACTCTACTTTTCATGCTGTAACACCCATGTCTTTCTCTGCAATTTCTCTCTCTCTCTCTCTCTCTCTCTCTCTCTCTCTCTCTCTCTGTAGTTCCTGCTGGTTTAGAAGTCGTTATTCTTCTGTCTTCCTGTGCAGTGCTGCATTAGTTGGCATCAGCCCGCATACCAGGCTTAGTGAAGTTTTTGATACATGTTTTCCCACTGTCTTTAATAGACTTTTTGTATTTGTGTCATTCTTTCTCTACTACTCAGTTCTAAAGAATGATAGAGTCAAGCTACTCAGTATTGACTTTTCCTGGATAGCATATCCTCGTTCATCTGCCCTGGTGGCTGTTATAAAGGTCATGGGCCAGATGTTGGAATATGATGGGAAGTAGAAAAATCTGAAGTTTTTTGGTAATGATGAATAATTGGGTTCTATGTGGCAAGTGAGAGACAAAGAATGAGAAACATTCTTGCCCATTTAAATTCACCTTCTGTTTCATAGCATAGCAGGAATATTTCAAAGATTTTTCACTTGCATGGATTAAAAAGTCACAAGTTTACAGAATATTTATATTTACATTGCATAAATTATACTTGAAAATTTTATACAATATCATAACAACTATCAACATGCTAAGCATAAACTGTCTGTTACTTGATGTTGAGTCAGTATCCAACTCATAGCCACCCTATGTACACTAGTGAAACACTATTGTCAGTACTTCTTTGTTATTCATAGGGTTTTCAATGGTGACTTGATTTTTGGGAGGGGGTTTCCAGGTCCATCTCCCAAGCCTACAGCACCTGGTTTTCCCAAGGGATCTTCTATCCAAGTACTAACCAGGCCCAACCCTGCTTAGCTTCAGAGATCTGACGGCATTGGATGCCACAGGGCTGTGGCTGCAGGCAAGCATAAATTACATGCATCGTAAATATTGAGTAAATAGGAAAACTGAATTACTAAAGCAGAAAATAAACAGGAATTGGGTCAAAGTACATTCAGCAATGTGTGTGTGTGTGCGTGTGTGTGTGTGTATACACACACATGCATGACCCTATAAAAGGTAAAATGATAAATAAGTATACTCAGTACCAAATATATGAGGTATAAATATTGTTAGATAAGTCAGTTTGTAGGAAGACCTTTGGAAAACACATGCATAGGTCCCTAGACAGACCTGATATTGAAGTGCTTAAAAAATTCAGTGCCTATGAAGATGCAAATATCATTTTTAGAATTTTTTAGAATTTTGTAAACTTACTTGTACAGAATTTCAGTATCTGAATTGAAATATGTAGATGAGGCAAAAACAATAAAACAATGCAAATAAATGTATTTTTATTTCCATGTTGGCACAAAACAATTCACCGTTTCTTTCACCATTCACCACAAAAACTCCAGGGGCTACATGTGAAGCACATACTGTCTAGAAGATACTCCTCTGGGCTGTCTTGGAAAATGCAAGGTTTTCATGAAGAAATCTACAAACTAACTCATAATTAAATCCTGGTATTTGTTTGCTTGATATTGTATATAAGGTTTTACAGAAGTGAATATGTTATGAAGTTTCAAGAGTTAGATAAAGATAGCATTTCAGAAAATTGCATTAACAAATCTTCAGCAGTATAACAGAAATTGAGCATTCTGTTAGTGAAAATTGGTGATATGCTACTGAGCACATTACCACTCATTTTATTTGTGGAAATTGTAATAGGAAGTTTAGCAAATGCATTCATGGCACTAGTGAACTTGCTTGATTGGGTCCAGGGAAGAAAGATTTCTTCAGTTGATCAAATTCTTACAGCTTTGGCAATCTCCAGACTTGGTCTGTTGTGGTCATTCCTCATAAATGTACTGATATCTTCACTGTACCCTGCTATAATGAAAACTGGAGAAATGATAAGAATATTTTCTATTACCTAGACATTGACCAATCATTTTAGCATCTGGCTTGCGACGTGCCTCAGCATCTTTTATTTTCTCAAGATAGCCATATTTTCTAACTCCATTTTTCTTTACCTAAAGTGGAGAGTTCAAAAAGTAGTTTCAGTGACCCTGATGCTTTCTCTGGTTCTTTTGTTTTTAAATATTATAGTTGTAAACACACACATTAATGTTGGTATTGCTGGACTCCAAAGAAATATGTCTTACACTTACAGTTTAAATGACTCTGCATCTTATCCCAGTCCTGTGTTATTAACCAACACTACATTCACATTCATACCTTTTACTGTGTCCCTGACAACTTTTCTCTTACTAATCTTCTCCCTGTGTAAACATCTGAAGAGGATGCAGCACAGCGCCACAGGACCCAGAGACGCCAGCACCAAGGCCCACGTAAAAGCCCTGCAAATGGTGGTGGCCTTTCTCCTGCTATACACCATGTTCTTTCTAGAATCTGTTGTACATTGTTGGAGTTCTGAGTTTCTACAGAAACATTCAATCATTTTATTTTCCCGTGTCATTGGATTAGCTTTTCCTGCAGGCTACTCATGTGTGCTGATCCAATGGAACAGTAAGCTGAGACAGGGCTGTATTTTGGTGCTATAGTGGCTGAGGTGCAGGTGCAAAGGTGCGCAACCATCATGATCATCTTGCACCTTGCAGAGTGAAATCAGTCCCCAAGAAACTCTTATATTCATAGATTTCTATTTCCAAATAGTCTCCTGTTTTATATAACATTGTGAACTTTGCAAAAGTATGTTTGGATTAAGCATTATTCAAACATATTATAGCTTTGACAGAGAATATGTAAGTTTGTATATTGATCTTATACAAAGAAATATATGAATGGGGCAGCTTAAATATAAGAGGTCATGGTAATAATATAATTTTTGTCAATCATCAACCTTTTAGATTTAAAAATGAGTCATTGATATAAGGTATGACTGCATATATATACATGAGACTTAATAAATACAAACTATATAATTGTATCCCCATAAAAGTAATTTTGTAATCTAGCATATGTACTATGACTTTGGACAAAAATGAGGAATAGTATTCAGACTTGGAAAGCAGATACATTAAATCTACTCTTTCTAATAAGAGATAAATTTAGAAACATTCTTTTATAAATTCCTCAGAGTCGTATGGCTACCATATTACTGGCTGGGATTTATCTCAATTAGTAGAGTGCTGCTCTGCAGTCTCTGAGGTCCCAAGTTCAATTCCCAGCACTGCAAAAATGGGAGAAGGATATGGCAATTTACTCCCAAGGCAATCTTGAACAAATCAGCCATTGAAAACTCTTTGAGGGTCACTAGGAGTTGGACATGACTCGACAGCACCTAACAATAGCAAGAAATCCATATTATTAGTGTACAAATAAAAAACTCTTAGAACATACTTATCTTTATTAAGAGTATGTAGTTCACACTGGGTAATTCTTTGTATTTTTCTATGTAATTTTCAGATATGGAGCACGATCTATTTTAATTTTAATGATTGAGAATACCAAATCATCTCAATTGACTCACTAAGTAGTATTTTTGCTTTACCCATTGTGATCACATACAAATATGTTACTAAGGTGGAAAACCACCAGGTTGCTATAGGAATAGTCACTTAGTAGTGGCCAACAAAAAATTGATAGGTACATTTTTGTCATATGGATGTTATTAGTATTGTCTCTATGGTAGTAGTTTAAGGTAAGTAAAAAATATATAAATTTAATCATATAGATGAAGCATTTAAAATAAATTAAGTTCAGTAAGGGAGACAGAGGAAAACATAGTCATGTCATTTATACAGCCACTGTCCAGTGCTGTTAAATCTTTGATAAGATACAATCCCTAAAATTATTAGAATTGAAGAATTTTTGCACATGGCTTATTCTCACAAAGGAATCCCTTCATAGACGTTGGTTTGTTTTGGCATAGTTTGTTTGTTTGTTTGTTTGTTTGTTTTCCCAGCACTGGGGATTGACCTCAGGGCCTCATGCATGTTTTGCAAGCACGTTACCACTGAGCTATATGGCTAGCCCATTTTTGTTTTATTTTGAGACAACGTCTCCCTAAATTATCCATACTGCCTCTTGCCTTGAACTTTTGATCCTCCTGCCTCCACCTCCAGAGTCACTGAAATTACAAGCATGTGCCACTGCTGCTCCAGGCATAAGTTTTTGTTTTCTTTTCTAATATAGTTTATTTACTTACTCATTGAAAAAAATAAATGTTGAACACAATTTTGCTTAGTCTTTTGGAGATAATTTAGAGCAACTTACTATAAAATAAAAAGCAGACACATATTATAACCTTTAATAAGAAGATGTTAAGTCAGAGACAGTGTACACACCTGGAATCCCAGGAACTTGGGAGTCAGAGGCAGGAGCCTTGAAAGTTGGAGGCCAGATGCAATCTGCATAACCTAGAGAGTCTCTAACTCTAAAAATAAAAAGTCAGCTGGGGGTGAAGCCCAGTGCTAAAGTACTTGCAAAGTATGTTTGAAGCCCTGAGTACAATCTCAAAGAACCAGGAAAAAAAAATAGATGATATAATATTTATGTGGTAGGTAATCTATTTACTTTATACCTTATTGTTTGTTATTTGGTGCCATTGAGTAGTCTCTGACTCATAGTGACCCCATTGAATTTTCAGTGGCTAATTGTTTTGAGATTGTTTTGAGAGCGGGATGCCACATCCTTCTCCTGTTTTGGCCATGCTGGGTACACATGTATTGGTAATACTACCATTTCAGACAAAAAAAAAAAAAGGTTCTGAGATGTTAAAACTAATCCGCCAGTGTATGAAGATGTTAGCAGAGGGTGAGAGTAAAGATCCTTAATAGGTGGAAACTTTCCCCCATTCGGAGTGAAACAGCATCAGGCGGAGGCTGCTGCAGACATATTCAGGATCGGTTGCAACTATAGGTAAAAGAGAATATGAAATTTTGATGGTTATGTTATATGTTCTCATTGTTTTGCTACAATATTTGGTACCTGATTCCTGGGTACAAGAAGAGGTCCAGGTATAGTTTTTGATTGTTTGCTACATTAGAAAGTGGCTGTTTTACTAAAGTGTCACTTGAGTTTTGTGTGGAAAACTCATTCTCCAGTCTTTGGAAATGGAAAATCCAATCATGTGCTTGTAATACTCTAAAATGATTGTGTTATTTCTTTTGATTATTTATAATTTTTTATTTTGGTTATATAATGAAATTGCTCAAACATTGAGAATTATACGCAGTTATTGTGATAACTCGCATCCCCTTTTGTAAGTAAAGACTTTGCTAGTGTTTATGCGCTATGTGTAGAAAGGAATTCAGCTCAAAATAAATACTTTAAAATATTTTCTTCATGGAGAATCATTTTTTCTTATATTTTCTGACAAAATCTGTGTTAAAGGTACACAACATGCATTATCAAGATGTTTATACATTTCCCTCTCCTCTAATTAAAACAATAATGCATTTTTACTAAGACAGTATGTCTTCTAGTTTATGCATACTAAATCCAATATAATGTCATATAAATATTCACATATGTATATACTGAAAAAGTTAGAAACCATCATAGGCAAAATAAAATTCAGAAAGTTATCTATAAGTAATGACAAGTGATATCCTGAAGGGAAATAACAAATTTGAGTTACAGAGAAATTTGTTTTAAAAAACTAAGATGCTCTAAGGTAACTGTTTCAGACTATCAAAGTGCTGAAAAAGTAACCATAACCCTAAATTTCTGGCAAAAATATGTCCTTAAGGATTCAATTCAATTAATATTATTTCATATTGGAAAGACTGGAGCCAGTTCCTATATATAGATCATCACTATAAATACAATTAATGGACCTACATCAGACAAAATGCTATGGACAGATTTATTTGTTGTGAAAATCCAAATGTTAAAGCATAACACCCAATGTGACTATATTTGATGCCAGGAAATTTATCAATTTCATTAGGGTTAAATTGAGTCATAAGTGAGTGGCCCTAATCCTATAGGACAGGTGTCCTATGAAAAGAGAGAACATCAGGAGTCTGTGCACACAGACGAAGGCCATGTGAGCTCTGAGAGAGAAGGTCTTGTTGGAAGATGGCCAGTTGACAAGGTAGCAAGGAGACCTCACCAGAATTAACCCTGCTGACCTTGATCTTGGATTTCAGCCTCCAGAACTGTGAGAAAACAAATTTCTGTTGTTTAACAAACCCAATATGCAGGATTTTCCTTTTTCTTTTTTCTTTTTTTTTTTAGAGGAGGCTTGGACACACTAATACAAAAGAAAAAATTTAGGCGGGAAATAGCAATGTCCAGCAAATTGAATGTTAAATATGCTGAGGAAATAAGTAAGCATTGGCTTACTTACTTACTTATATAAGTGGCAGTAAAATTGGTATTTTGTAGGTTAAAGATATCTATTGTTAAAATTCTAAATAAAATGAGCAGCACAATTAAGCATAAATAATTTTACTAACATGAATTCTTCTCGAATTCAGCTGATTGATAAAACAATATCTTCGTAATACCCTCTGTGAAGGGTGAGCAGGTTAAGATGATTATAAAATATGTTAAGACCTTGCTTGATGGAGAGGAAAAGGTGATGTAATTCAGACACAATTAGAAAGAGAAGTGTAATATAAAGAAATGTATGTTATTTACTGAGTAAATAAAAATAGTCAGTATACTCCTTAGTCAAGAAATAGGATAAAAGACTAATGGCAATTACATCAGTATAGAACAATACAGGCAAGGACAGTCATTGATAAAAAGAAAAATCATAACTGACAACCTCAGATAAGACCTAGAAATGTCTTAACTTGTCAGAAATCCCTCCAAACTTGTCCAAACTTGTCAGAAATCCCTCAATGAGTTACATTAACCATTTAAAAGTAGAAACACTGATTTTAGGTTAATGTATTTTTATTAAATATTCATATGTAATATTTTAACATATTTTCTTGAATACAACCTTACTTGTATTTTTTCATTTTGAAATTTTAAATATTTTTATGTCATACATTAGTTATTACATACAAATTTCACAGAAAAAAGAGGGAAAAGAAACATGGCTTAATATGTTGTTATGGTTTGGACCTAAATTTTCCACCAAAGTTCATATTGTTTGATCCCAGACTGATGATACTGTCCTGGGAACTGGTGGAACTTTGAAAGGTGGGCCTTTGGTAGAAGTAGCTCCCTAAAGACCTCCCTTTGGAGCTTTGGTCCCCTGACCCAAACCTCTGTTCTCTCTCACACATAACAGTCATAGTATCTTGGACAGAGGTCTGAACCAGCTATAGAGTCCTCTCTTTCTCTGGGGTCCACTTGAATGAGCAGACTGGGAAACTCCATACGCGGGTCAGTACAATATCTTCAAATGTCATGCATATTGGCTCCAAAACTTAAAAGAGGCCCAGAAAACATTGAGGTACTTTTTGAGTGTCAGATAACATAAGATATGGAAACATGCCATTCCCTTGTGAAGGATGTTTGCACGTTTATATCAGACGAGTGTATCTCTAAAAACATCACTGATGCTTTAGGTCAGTATAGCTCAGTTGGTTGAGTGCTGCTCAGCAGTATCTGAGACCCTAAGTTTGATCCCCAGCACAGTAAAAACAGGAGAATGACATGGCAGGCCACTGTCAAAACAATCTCAAAAGAATTAGCCATGGGAAACCCTCTGAGGATCTCTATGCATCAGACCCAACTCTATGGCACCTAACAACAACAAATCTTTTCAGATTGGTCTCCCTCCTGGTATGTTACATCTATTTCATCATTATTATATTTAATATTATTTAACACAGTGTTCCCCACTATTTTTGGCACAAGGGACCACTTTCAGGGAATACATTTTTTCCATTGTCCAGGGTGGACAGGGATCAGGAAGTAATACAAGGGGTGGGGAGTGACTATAAATACAGAAAAGCTTTGTTTTTCTCACTTTCTGCTGTGCATCCTGGTACCTAACAGGCCATGGAAGGGGGTTGGGGGCCCCCAATTTAAGAACTTGCCATTTCTTGCTTATTGGTACCAACTAATGAATCATTATTATATTGAATTGGCATATGCTGCCAAATGTCAGTTACACTGAGACTAGGGCCTAGGAGTGTAGCTCTTTCACAGAATGTGTGCTTAGCATGTATGAGGCCCTGGATACAATCTCTAGGGTCACAAACAAAAATGGTAGCAATGGTTATAGTCATGACATAAAACATGGAAGTGTGCAGTTATTCTTAAAACACAGGGTAAATTGTTTTGAGATTTCCCCCCAAAGTAAGCAATGATCAATAGACATTCTCCAACACAATAGTGATATATCATGAATCAGAGACAATATCTGCTCGGTAAAGATATTACTTCCCAGAAAACATCAACCAACAAAATGTAAATCTGGTAATCTGCAGTTATCCTAAATATCATCTGCTTTTGGCAGAGTCCATATACATTAATTTAAAAGGAATAGGAAAGGAACATAATAACTTTTAAATTACAAAGTTTTTTACATGGTTGATATTATTATTATTAATTTTTTTTTTTTTTTTGGTACTAAGGGTTGAACCCAGGGCCTCACACTTACATGCTTTGCAAGTGCTGTACCATTGAACTGGACCTGAGCCCATTTTTTTACTTTTTTTGAGAAAGGGTTGTGTTAAACTATGCAGACTGCCTCTGCTCTTGAACTTGCTATCCTCCTGCCTCTGCCTCTCGAGTCGCTGGGATTATAGGTGTGTACCACCGTGCCCTACTAATGATTGCTATCAATTTCATTTCTTGAAGAATGGGCTTGTATTTCTTATTCATTGTCTCACATAACCAGAGAATTTCTAAGACATCACTTGGTCTTCTTACATTAAAGCTCCTTGGTCCACAGATCAGAAGCAATATGAGAGTTTTCCCGGTTCCCAAACCTGCACATTTCACTTACACATTCAGAACTGGATAGCTACAACCCCATCAGAATCAGTTTAAGAGAGACCTGTGTCAAAGCTACGGTGAGCATCTGACATTCAGGAAGTCCTACTCCTCACAATGGACCATGAGATCTCTTGGGTCCTAGAAATTAGTGTCACCCTTGTTCCCATTCCTGAAATTCCCAGATATTCTAGCTATGTGTCATCTCTGGGCTTTGTTACTTGGTAAATGATTATAGATGAGAAAAACACCAAGAATATCATGAAAATTATTGTGGAGAATTTTCTTGTTCTTTTGTTAAGGGGACTCACACATCCCTCACTGAGGTACCTCAAATTCTCTGCATTGACTCATTGTTCAGAAGTGAGTAGGGACATGGCTTTTTACCTCAAGGGTTGACCTCAGAAAGCAGCCTTCAGCTCCCTCTCCCTCTTGGTTCATAGTTTGATCAGATCACAAAGCCTCTCTGACTTCTGCCTGGGATCCTGCTCCAAGAGGCTGTCACCTTTACCATGTCCCTGATTCTGACCTTTACAGGATCCTCAGTGAGTTATGCTGATGACATCAATCTTCATCTCTCATGGTCTGTCAGCAGCCCTGGAGGAAGCCCACTCACTTTCCAGGACACTGCTCAACCCTGGTTTCTTTCTTTGTTGCTTACTCTCCACCACCTATTAAATGTAATGTAAATAGTTGAAATGTTTATGGTGTGTCTCTGTAACTCAAGTGGAGGCCAAAGGATTGCAAGTTTGAGGCCAGAGGCAGTCTGTGTAACTTAGTGATATACTGTCTCAAAATTTAAAATAACAAAGTTATGGTGGTGCAGTTTGGTTGTGGAGTGATTACTGAGGGTGCCTGATGCCCTGAGTTCAGCCTGCAGTACAAAAAACAAAAGAAGAAAGAAACAGAAAAACATCATCACTCTAAATAAGGATAAATAATGGATGATCATCATCAGGAGCCAATTTCAACACTTTGTAAGTTTCTACACATAGTTCTGAAGCCCATTTCTTGCACTTCCTACAACATGAAGACCATTTAGGTTGAGATATGATTTTAAATATTTCAGGATTTTTCTAAAGCACATCTGGGTCTCTACATTGTGAATTATTTCCTTCATTGTGCTATCTTAAAAAAACAGGCTTACTATAAAACAGGATAGAAATCATTACATGTAATTCGTTAACCTTCTTTTAACCAATAAAATGAGATATATTTGATAATGAAAGGGAAACTCTTAAAGAGCTGGTTTAGTATAACCTTGTGCAAAATGTGGAAATGAGAAAGGATGTTGATAAAATCATTATTTGAAAGATCTGTTATAGGAAGGAAATATACAACCCTGTTTAATAATTGAATTCTACATGAGTATATTAACTTTAGCACTATGAAATTTTGATATTATTATCTAAAACTTAACATAGATCATCTCTGCAAATTATTTGTGATTATCATTCATAGCCCTCAACACATAAGTGTCATTGATACTGAGATCAGACCTGACTTGTTTACTGTTTGTTCTTAATATCAAAAGCCAGCATATACAATTATAAAAAATTCATATATATGTAACATATATAACGTGTGTGTGTGTGTGAGAGAGAGAGAGAGAGAGAGAGAGAGAGAGAGAACGAGCTTTACCATTGATCTGCAACTCCACACCATTTTTAATTTGTTTTTTATTTTGGGACAAGTTCTCACTAATTTGCATTGCCTGTTTCTGGATTCATGAGTTACTCAGATTACAGGTATAAGCCACAGCACTGGCTGAACATTCGATTTTATTGAATAAATAAATGGATGAATGTATGATAGAACTGTATGCCGTTTGGATGGATTTTCTGTTCTGGTTTCATATTAAGATTTAAAAGATTATCCAAATAGAAGCATTTATGAAACCAAAGACTGAATATTCTACCATTCTAGGGAGAAGATCACTAAATATAGCCTCAATGCATCTATATAAGGAGTGCTGACACAAGAATGAAGAACAAAATTAGGTTGCACTAATGAAAATGCAGTAGTTTTTAATAAGTGTGCAAAAGACTAAGATACATTTACATATATCTTGGTATTGTGAATAATACAGTAATATGATATTTCCTACATGCTTATTATAAACAGAAGTGTTATTTGGTTTTTAAAAGTTTAGTTCATACTCAATTTCATTTCTTTGCTTTCAGTTTTACTCATTTATTGGAGGATTTGCCTGATAGAAAATTGCTTACCACTGAGTCACAGCCTCAACCCAACTGGTGCCTTTTATAAAATGTTCCCTTGACATGCTTTGTATATTAATATTTCTTTTTTTTGTGTTTGTGATATTGAGAGTTAAACCCAGGGCCTCGAGCTTGCATGCTTGGCAAGTGCTGGACCACTCAGCTGCACACCCAGCCCAGATTTTTACTTTTTGAGACAGGGTCTCTTTAAGTTACACAGACTGCCTCTGGCCTGGAACATGCAATCCTCCTACCTCTGCCTCCTGAGTCGCTGAGATTACAGGTGTGCATCCCCACTCCCAGCTTTGTTTTGTATATTAATATTTCTAAACATATATTTTTATGGCCATATTGTAGATGGAAAGAAAAGCGAGATTCTAAATCTGTCTCTGATATCAGGGATTCAGATGTTGTTTTGTAGGGAAATCAGACCCAGGGCAGAAATTGGAAAGGCGTATATAAATTAAGTCAAGGAAAGATGTGAAACAATCTGGTGAACATGTTATAATGAATGTAGAGGCAGCATGGTAGTCAGCTTATGCATGATAATGGCACTCAAGATGTTTCCAAGAGGGGTCAAGGAGGCCTGAATCTCACACTAGTCCATAGACGAGAGAAGAACAGCAGTAGGTATTCTCAGAATACTCCTGTCTGTTATTATCCACTGGCCAGGGATTACCCAAAGCACAACCAACATCTCGGCTTAGCACCTGATATTACCCAGTCCCTCGTGGCTACTTAGAAATTCAGAATGTATTTTCAGAGTGTAGAGATCCATTGCAATAAATACAGTAAAATAGAAAGATAATATGGATCATATGATATGTGGACCCAAAGACCAGAAAGAGTCAGAATATCTGAAGACACACATGGTTTTGTGTCTAATAGAATCCACCCTTGTGACACTCAGATACACTCATACACTCAAATAGTAATTGGTTTTGTGGATGTAGGATGTGGGCAGCTGTAGGGAATCTTGGTGTTTAAGGGACTCTACACTTGTTTTAACACTTTGATCTTCTTGTTTGCTTCTGATACCAGGAGTACCCCTCCACTGAAGAGAGAAATGCCTTGCAATTATGCAGTACTGGTTTGGTCATTGTTTTCCTGGATCTTATCACTGCGTCACCTTTATAGCTTAATGCATCACTCCCTTGAGGGCTGCCTGCAGGAACTCTGACACTATCACACATTGCCTGGGCTCCTCACACTCCCTTAGAAAATCTTGGTAGAAGTCTCAATGACTTAAGAAATTGGGACTGAGGTGGAGAAACAGGACACTGGGGTGCATGATGTTCTGCCTCACCACAGGAGAAAGCCACCCACAACCAGTGCAGCCCCGGATATGGACTGAAATGTCAGAAACCATGGCCCAAGTAGATAATTCTTCCACTACATTATTTATTTTGGGACTTTAGTCAGAGTAATGAAAAGTCTGATTAAGATGGAAGATATGCATTGGACAACAAGGTCTCTTTTACTCCCCAGGTATTATGTATTAGTGTCAGTTTAGGTCTTGTTTTTTGAAGTTGGAAAGTATGTGCATATGTGCCCTTCCTTCTGGGCAATCTTTTCTGGTAAATGCCTGAAGTTCATGGGGACACCATTGGAATATGCCATGAATATTCCTGTGTTTCATTTTCTGGGTCCTTTATCAAAGGGACTTAAATTTTGCTCAATCACTACATTCTGGTTCTAGGAACTGGCTCAGTGCTAAGAAGTGGGTGAGATGTTTCACAATTTCCATCAAAGGCAAAACTCAGGGATGAATTCTTCAGCTGTTTTCATCTTTTGATTTATAGTATTTATAATAATACAAAGCCATTCACCTGCAGTCTTATGACCCTACTCCAAAAAACTGTTGCTTTCGCCCTTTCCCTTAATCTGAGCCTTGCAGGATTATCAGTGCGTATTGCCAATGCTCAGTATTCATTTTGTGTGAATTAACAGCAGCATTTGACATGTATTTGCTTTTCTGGAAAGTGTCCTCTCTTTGTTAAAATTGCTTGGTTCTTGAGGACTGTTTCTCAACAAGAGTGATTCCTCTTCTATCAAACCTGAGCCTGCAGCCATAGCACTGTGGCGTTCAATCCCATCCTAAGCAAGGTCAGGCCTGGTTAGTACTTGCATGGGGGACTACCTGGCAACATCAGATACTATAGGCTCGGGAGAAGGACCCAGAAACCCACTCCCAAAAACCAATCTGCTATTGAAAGCCCTATGAATATCAGAGAAGCACTGGCATAAATGTTTCACTTGTTGTACATAGGGTTGCTATGAGTCAGACCCAACTCGACAGCACCTAACAACAACCATCAAAGCTGAAACCTCACAGAGACCAAGTGCTTTAACCGTCTGTTCATAATTAGTTATGTTGACCTTGCTCTGATCATACACATTCTCCTTATTGAGAATCTATTTAAGCAGAACTGCTGAGAGGAATAATGCTAATTATTGAAATCTACCTATTTCACATTAGAAAACACATTTTTCATTCAAATGTAAAAGATAGATTTAAATGTTATACCACAAAAAATAAATGATATCTTTGCTTGAGTTTTTGTTAAATCAGAGTCACAGTGATCCAGTAGTGAATTCCTTTTGTTGTTGTTGTTGTTGTTGTTGTTGTTGTTAGGTGCTGTTGTGCTTGGATCAAACCTAGGACCTGTCATATATTGTGCCAACACTAACACTGAGCTGCACTCCTAGCATAGCCAACTTCTGTTTTAAACTCTTATTGTATTATTATTATTCCAAGTAACCTTTATATAAATTTTAAAAACAAAAACATGCATATTGTACACTCCTTGAAAAATGAATAAATTAAAATTGTACAACTCAACAAATAACTTGACCATCTAAAACAATGTCCATTGTCTGTGATTAAGATAGTGCCAGTTCTTTCTATACACAAACCTGTGAGAAATGGGAAAGACATTTGGAAATTAAGAACAGGGTTGTCAAATAAAGTGATTGGATGTGAGATTCCTTAAATCTGCTGAACCATCTTCACAATTGGAGCAGCTGAACAGCACGCTCTTGCTCTGGGGTCCACTTGAAACCAGACACCTTTAAAGAAAGTTCATAAATGGATCTCAGAACTGTTCTTAATATCATGTATGTTGACCACCAAATCTAAAGAGGCCCCACAAACCCTGTGACATGTTCTTGGTGATAGTAATTATAAGATAAGGCACATGCCATGTGCTTTAGGAAAGATGTTTGCACATGTAGATCAGACCGCTGGATATCATTGGCCAACCCTTTAATCCCTTCAGGTTCATATGTCTTCTTATATATTGTTCAATACTATAATTTTTAGGAATTTGCCAACTGTTGCTTATGGGTCCCAAAACATATCATTAATATCCTGTACTAAGAGATCACAATGTTCTAAATATATTGATGAAAATAAGACCAGAAAAAACAATATGTTCCTAACATAAAACTGTGAAGTGTACTATAGTTCTTAAGAAATAAAAGATAAAATATTTGATTTACCCTAATAATGACTATAGATTGAAAATCATTCACCATATACCTGAGATGTTTTGTGCAGTAAAGTTAGTACTTCCTGAATGGCATTTGTCAAAGAAACATTAATCTATGGTGATGTTCATTCAACCTATATTCCATCTGGCTACTGCAGAGCACGGATTCATTCATTTAATATTAATATGAGAAGGATCTAACTCCATAAAATTGTGGTGATGGAAGTAATCAATTTCATTCCTCATGAATGTGGATATTGCATCTTATTTAATTGTGTGTCCCTTACTCCACAGGCAAGGAAGCAATGGAAAAGTTTTATGACCTGCCAAATCTGTGGTATTCTATCACTTATTCAGGACTAGCTAAATAGCAACAACCCTAGTAGATCCACCTTTGGATGGGCATAAGTCACATCTTAAGGTAATATTTGGCCTTCAGAAACTTCCACTTCATGCAATTGACCGCAGGCCTCTTAGGGTCCCCAGACATTATGGTCAGTTTATTCCCCAGACCAGAAAGTCTCTGAGAATGTGGATATGTGTCTTTTCTCTGGATACTGCTGTCTGTTAAATGGTTGCAGGTCTTTGAGAAACACTACAGGAATACCTCTTGAATATTCCTGTGGAATTGGAATGCAGATATAACTCAGTAGCCAAATGCTTGCCTAGCATGCCTGAGACCCTATATTCAAGGCTCAACAATAAAATGAAAAAAAAAAAAAACCAGAAACTTCCTGTGGTCTGGTAGATTTTCATTATTCCTTTTACAAATCAAGGAGACAGACTTCTGTCAAACCCCCAAATCTGATTTTCTGAATTGACTCAGTCTTACTAACTGGGTGAGGGGCTTTGAGTTTCAACTTTAAAGACTTTGCTCAGGACTCAATTTTTCAGCTCTCTACTTATCTCTCTTTGTTCTCTCTCTCTGTCTATTTATTATTACATTTTTGGTATGAGGTCTCACTATGTAGTCCAACTGCCTTTGAACTCCCTATGTAGTCCATCTCTTACCTTTTGATTTTTCAGACTTCGAAGCCTCTCCTACTGCTCGTCTATGAACACACTTCACAAGCTCTTGGTCCCACCACTTTCCTGGGTCTGACCTTGGCAGGATCATCAGTGAGTCTAGCTACCAATGCTCAGACTTCATCCCCAATGATCTGTGAGGAGGGCTGGAGGAAGGTCATCTGCTTTCCAGGACACTGACTCTTGTGGTTTGTGTCCTTGCTTCTGAGCACAACATTCAAACTTTTTAATTTTTCCTCTTGTCCCTGAAAAGTAAATGTCAGGCCAAGCAAAGGCTCAGTTTTACAAATTATACCCAGTCAGGCTTTCTTTGTGCTGATCACTTCACACAATTTCTTTACTGAGAACATAGCTAACCAGTTCCACAGATGGATTATTGAACCTATCTGCTATCTATGTATCTGTATATCTGTCTATCTATTTATCAATCATATATCTATCTAACATATCTCAGTCTATGCATCTACCTGTCAGTCTATCTCACATTGAAAATAGTTTTCCTTCTTCAAATTTCAAAGTTTCATTTAAATTCCACACTGCACATAAACTAAAGAGAAAGGAGCCTCAATGTTTTTCCTTCCACATAAAGACACAGGGTATATTTATTGCCAGAGAATTGACCAAAGTGACTATTCCAGCAATACACAGAAGACAACCAAAGATGAGCTGTTGCATTTACTAAAATGGATAATGAGGAAAAAATAAGAGTTAAAAAAGGCAAGGAGCCTAAGAGAGCCCTTATGGCACCAACAATTGTGAGAGTAACCCATAGCGCAGGTATTCCCTACAACCCCAGGGACAGGCCATAGTGAAAACAGCCCACAAAACTTTAAAACAACAATTAGAAAGAGAAAAGGGGGGAAGGAAGGGGAAATACCCACCCAATGTAATACTTAGTAAATCCTTAACAACTATCAATATACTTAATATTCAAAAACATGAAAATAGGCCCAGAGTGAAAAAGCACTTGGGTACCAATGGAGTCTGCGGTGGAAGAGTTGATGCCTCGGCTGTTGCCCGTGGAGACCTGCGACTTGACAGAAGGTTCCGACCCTTCAGTACCCCCCAGGACGCCTCAGGAGTAACTGAGATGGGTCCAGATCAAAGCAGCTCAATGTCCAGATGTTGTGGTAGCTCAAATTGACCCAAAGAAGTTGAAAAGGAAGCAAAGTGTGAATGTTTCTCTTTCAGGATGCCAACCTGCCCCTGAAGGTTATTCCCCAACACTGCATTGGCAACAGCAACAAGTAGCACAGTTTTCAACAGTTCGACAGAATGTGAACAAGCATAGAAGTCACTGGAAATCACAACAGTTGGATAGTAATGTGACTATGCCAAAATCTGAAGATGAAGAAGGATGGAAAAAATTTTGTCTTGGTGAAAGATTATGTGCTGAAGGAGCTACTGTGCCAGCTACAAATGAAAGTCCTGGAATTGATTATGTACAAATTGGTTTTCCTCCCTTGCTTAGTATTGTAAGCAGAATGAATCAGGCAACAGTAACTAGCGTCTTGGAATATCTGAGTAATTGGTTTGGAGAAAGAGACTTTACTCCAGAATTGGGAAGATGGTTTTATGCTTTGTTGTGTGATGAGTGATGCAGAGTCAAATCTAGTTTTATTTGAAAGAAAAAAAATTGGAATTGAAGATTTATATGTAGGGATTCTCATTATACATATAATGATTGAAGTAGAAAAATACACAGAATTAGGGTTAGGTAAAATCACATTGCCTGCAGCTGTAGCCCTGCGGCATCCGATCCCGTCAGATCTCGGAAGCTAAGCAA
>VMDO01011255.1:40743-67843 GCA_007922755.1 Pedetes capensis
CTGGATGGGAGACCGCCTGGGAACACCAGAAGCTGTAGGCTTGGGAGAAGGACCTGGCAACCCCCTCCCAAAAAGCAATCTGCCATTGAAAACCCTATGAACAGCAGAGAAGCACTGACAATAGTGTTTCCCCTGTTGTACAGAGGGTCGCTATGAGTCGGATACCGACTCGACGGCACCTAACAACAACAACAACAAAATCACATTGATTACTTGAGCATGTTGTCATGAATGAAAAAAATTAACATGAAATATACTGCATTCTCAATATATGTAAGTGTAAAATTGACAAGGAAATGTGTAAAGACTCTGACCCTTTCCTGGAACTTTCTTAGTTTGCCTTAGTTTGGATGAAATCTGTGAGAATTATCCTGGTGCCATTCTCACCTTGCCTGGAAAATACAAGACTGTCTTTCCTAGGAGCTGTTGTTCAGGTGGAAACCTATCATGTTTCCAATCCATAGTGAACAGTGCCCTGGTGGGGCTTAGGGAAGCTCCTCAGGGTGAGTACAGCCTTGGCAAGGGACCCCTGTTCTGTCTCTTCTCTAAGAGCCTCTGATCCCCAGGACCAGCCTCCACTCCACACAGCCCCACCCCACAGGTGTTTGCATTTCTCTCTGTCCTCTTTCCTACCTGTTCTTTGTTAAGTGGAAGGAGGGAAACCAGAAGGACGTTCATGACTCTACAGTAATGGTATGCTGTGCTTCTATTCTTAGCCATTTTCCTATAATTTTTCACATCTGGACATAATTTGCCTTAAATATATCTGTTCTATAAATATTGGGCATTTGTGAGAAATTTCAAAATATTTTGGCTTCACTTTCCTTACTCAGTATTTCTCTTTGGTACTTAGGTCCTGGTCTACTTCTTATACTGGAACACCCTTGTATTTCTCTGCTCTCTCTCTCTCTCTCTCTCTCTCTCTCTCTCTCTCTCTCTCATATCAAACTATATAGTTCATGCTGGTTTGGAAATAGTGATTCTTCTGTCTATATCTCTGCAGTTCTAGGTTAACTGGCATTGGCCTGCATAGCAGGCTTAGTGAAGATTTTGATATACATTTTTCCACTGACTTTCATAGATTTTTTTGTGTTTGTGTCAATCTTTCTCTACCATTCACCTCTTGAAGAATGATAGTGTCAAACTGCTCATTCTTGACCTTGCTGGGGTAGCATATCTTCATTCATCTGCCCTGGGGCCTATAGTGAGGATTGTGGAGGAAATGATGATGGGAGCTGAGGGGAAAAGGATAAAATCTGAAGTTCTTTGGTGATGATGAAGTATTGGGTTCTATGTGGCAAGCAAGAGACAAAGAATGAAAAGCATTCAGGCTGTGGGGATGAACTCATTTAAGATCACCTTCTGTTTAATAGCACAAAACGAAGATTTCAAAGATTGTTCACATGCATGGAAAAAAGTTAAATGTTTACCAAATACTTATATTTATATTGCATAAATTATACTTGAAATTTTTACACAATGTTCTTACAACTGTCAGTGTGCTAAGCATAAATTAGATGCATCATAAATACTGAGTAAATAGGAAAACTGAATTATTAAAGCAGAAAATAATGTGGATTTAGATAAAAATACATGTATCAGAGAGTGTTTGTGTGTGTGCTTATGCATGTATGCATGATCCTGTAAAAGGTAAAATGATAAATAAGTATTCTCTGTACCAATATGTGAGATTAAAGATTGTTAGGTAAGTCAGTTTGTAGAAAGACCTTTGGAAAACACATGCATATGTCCCTGTACAGACCTAATTTTGAACTGCTTTAAAATATAATGGCTATGAAGTTCCAAATACCATTTTAGAAATTTTTGTGGGTTCTATGAGTTAGAATTTTGAAAAGTTACTAACACCAATGTTAAGTAACCAGACTAAAATATGTAGATAGGGCAAAACAGCAAAACAATGCAAATAAATGTATTTTTATTTTCATGTTACCAGAAAAGATTTAACTGTTTCCTTCATCATCCACCACAAAAAACTCCACCGTGTTACATGTGAGGCACATAGTATCTAGAAGATACTCATCTGGGCTGTCTTGGAAAATAGAAGATTTTCATGAAGAAATCAACAAACTAACTTATTAGTACATTCTGGTGTTTGTTTGATATTTTATATGGGATTTTATAAAAGTACAATGTTATGAAATTTCAAGAATGAGATATGGATAAAATTTTAAAAAACTGCATTAACAAATCTCCAGCAGTATAGCAGAAATCATGGTATTCTCTTAGTGACAATGGGTGAAAACTTACAGAGCACATTAGCATTCATTTTAAGTGTGGAATTCATAATAGGAAATTTAGCAAATGCATTCATGGTCCCGGTGAACTTGATGGACGGGGTCCAGAGAAGAAAGATCTCTTCAGTTGATCAGATCCTTACCACTTTCACAATCTCCAGACTTGGTCTGTTGTGGTCAATACTCATATACATAATGATATCTTCACTGCACCCAGTTTTAGTGAAAACTAGAAAAATGAGAATAGTTTCTATGACCTGGACATTGACCTATCATTTTAGCATCTGGCTTGTGACGTGCCTCAGCATCTTTTAGTTTCTCAAGAGAGCCATATTTTCTAACTCCATTTTTCTTTATCTAAAGTGGAGAGTTCAAAAAGTAGTTTCAGTGACACTGATGCTTTCTCTGGTTCTTTTGTTTATAAATATTATAGCTGTAAACACACATATTGATGTTGGTATTGCTGGACTCCAAAGAAACATGTCTTACACTTACAGTTTAAATGACTCTGCATCTTATCCCAGTCCTGTGTTATTAACCAACACTATATTCACATTCATGCCTTTTACTGTGTCCCTGACAACTTTTCTCTTACTAATCTTCTCCCTGTGTCAACATCTGAAGAGGATGCAGCACAGCGCCACAGGACCCAGAGACGCCAGCACCATGGCACACGTGAAAGCCCTGCAAATGGTGGTGGCCTTCTTCCTATTATACACCATGTTCATTCTGGGATTTGTTGTACAATCTTGGAGTTCTGTCTTTCTACAGAAAAGTCTACTCATTTTTTTTCACCACATTATTGGATTGGCTTTTCCTGCAGGCTACTCATGTGTGCTGATCCAGGGTAACAGTAAGCTGAGACAGGCCTCTGTTTCGGTGCTGTGGTGGCTGAGGTGCAGGTGCAAAGGCTCACGACCATCAGGACCATCTTGCACTGTGTAGAGGAAAATCAGTCCACCAGAAACTCTTTTATTTATAAATTTCTATTTTCCTGATATTCTTCAATGATATGTAAGATGGTGAACTTTACAAAAGTTATTTTGGATTTAGCACTATGCAAACATATTAAAACTTTGGCAGAGAATATGTAAGAGTGTATATTGATCATATATGAGGAAATATATGAATGGGACTGCTTAAATATAAGAACTCATGGTAATAATATAATTTTTTGTCAATCATTAACCTTCTAGATTTAAACAGAATTCACTGACGTAAGGTATGACTGCATATGTATACATGAGACATAGTAAATACAAACTATATAATTGTATCCCCATAAAAATAATTTCATAATCTAGGATATGTAGTATAATTTCAAAAGAAAATGAAGAATAATCTTCAGACTTGGAAATCAGATACACTAAATCTACTATTTCAAATAAGAGATAAATTTAGAAACATTCTTCTAAAAATTCCCCACAATCACATGGCTACCTTATTCCCAGTGTCCTACTCATGTTATTACTGTACAAATAAAAAATTCTTAGAACACATTTATCTGTATTAGGAGTGTGTGGTTTACATTTGGAAATGTTTTGTGTTTTTCTATATAATATTCAGATACGTAACACAACCTATTTTAATTTTAATGTTTGAGAATACTGAATAATGGCTGATGATAGTCTTTTAATTGACTCACTGAGAAATTGGTATTTTTGCTATATCCCTTGTGATCACATAATATGTTACTAAGGTGGAAAACCACCAGGTTGTCATAAAAATAGAAATACAGAGTCACTCAGTAGGGGCCAGCACAAAACTAACTTTTTTTTTTTTTTGGTGTATCGATGTTATTAGTATTATCTCTATGGCAAAGTTTAAGTAGAAAAATACATAAATTTAATCATATAGGTGAAGCATTTAAAATAAATTAAGTTCAATAAGGAAGATAGAGGAAAACATAGTCATGTGGTTCAGTGCTGTTAATGATCAATTATATCTTATTGATGATTTTTGGAAAAGTAGAATTCATTTCTCAGTGCTTATTCTCTCAAAGGAATCCACTCACACAAGTTGGTTGGTTTTGGTATAGTTGTTTGTTGGTTGTTTTTTGTTTTGTTTTGTTTTTTGTTTTTTCCTCAGTACTACAGATTGAACTCTGGTCTTCACGTACTCTTTGCAAGCACACTACCACTGAGCTGCACCTAACCCATATTTTTTGCTTTATTTTGAGACAGGGTGCCCCTGTATTTTACAGGCTGCCTCTGTCCTCGAACTATTGTTCCTCCTACTTCCACCTCCTGAGTCACTAAACTTAAGGTGTACACCATTGCGCCCAGCGTAGATTTTTTTCTAATGTAGTTTATTTATTTACTCATTGAAAAAATAAATGTTGCACATAATTTCTCTATGTATTTTAGAGATAATTTAGAGAAACCATGTTGTTGTTGTTGTTAGGTGCCATCAAGTCAGTGTCTGACTCATAGTGACCCTCATAGGGTTTTCAATGGCTGACTGTTTGGGGATTGCCTTAGGAATGGATTGCCAGGTCCTTCTCCCATTTTTGCGGTGCTGGGAATTGAACTCGGGACCTCAGAGACTGCAACGCAGCACTCTACCAACTGAGAAACCTACTATAAAATAAAAAGTGGACACATGTAATAGCCATTAAAAAGAAGATGTTAAGTCTTTTGATTATTTGTTATTTTTTTATTTAGGTTATGTAATGAGATTGCTCAAATATTGAAAATCATATGTAGTTATTGTGATAACTGGCATTTCCTTTAGTAAATAAAGATTTTGCTGGTGTTTATGCACTATATGTAAAACTGAATTCAGCTTAATATAAATACTTTAAAATTTTTTCTTCATAATCATTTTTCTTATGTTTTGTGATATAATCTGTGTTAAAGGTACACAATATATATTATCATTTATTAAGATTTTTATATATTTCCTTCTCCTCTAATTAAAACAATAATGTATTTTTATGCATACTAAATCCAATATAATATCATGAATATTTACAAATGTGTATATTGTAAGAGGGGCTGGGATTTAGCTCAGTTGGTAGAGCGCTGCGCTACAGTCTCTGAGGTCCCGTGTTCAATTCCCAGCACCACAAAAATGGGAGAAGGGCCTGGCAATCCTCTCCCATAGCAATCCGGAAACAGCCATTGAAAACCCTATGAGGGTCGCTATGAGTTGGATACCGACTCGATGGCACCTAACAACAACAACAATATTGTAAGAAGTTAGCAACCATCAGAGGCTAAATGAAATTCAGAAAGTATAAGTAATGACAAGTGATATCCAAAAGGGAATAACAAATTTGACTTACATAAGAAATTTTTAAAAACTTATATGCTGGAAAGTAACTGTTTCATGCTAACGAAATGCTGAGAAAAGTAATCATAACCCTAAATTTCTGGCAAAAATATGTCCTTAGGGATTCAATTCAATTAATATTATTTCATATTAGAAAGACTGGGGCCATTTCCTATATATAGGTCATCACTATAAATACAATTAATGGACCTATATCAGATAGAATGCTATGGACTGATATATTTGTCATGAAAATCCAAATGTTGAAGCATTAACACCCAATGTGACTATATTTGATGACAGGGTATTTGTCAATTTCATTAGGGCTAAATTATGTCATAAGGGTGGGTCCCTAATCCCATAGGACAGGTATCCTGTGAGAAGAGAACATCAGGAGTCTGCGCACACACAGGGAGGCCAGGGGAGCTCCAGGAGGGAAGGTTCTCTTGGAAGATGACCAGCTGTCAAGCCAGCAAGGAGGCTTCACCAGAATCAACCCTGCCGGCCTTTGATCTTGGACTTCAGCATCCAGAACTGTGGGAAAATAAATTTCTGTTGTTTAACAAACCCAGTATGCAGGATATTTTTAGTGGAGTTGGGTCTGACTCATAGTGACCCTACGTACAACAGAGAAAAACACTTCCTAACACTGTGCCATGTCTGGTACTATGTCAGTGCTTCTTTGCTGTTCATAGGGCATTCAAAGGCTGATTGTTTTAGAAATGGCTGCCAAGTCCTTCTCCCATTTAATGAGGTGCTGGGGATCGAACCCATGGCCTCAGAGACTGCAGAGCAACACTCTATCAACTGAGCTAAGCCCAACCCCTTAATTATTAACATTACTAATAATATGCAATGTACATTTGGGAATACATTTTTTTTTCTATGTCATTTATAGGTATGTACCCCATCAGATCTCAGAAGCTAAGCAGGGTTGGGCCTGGTTAGTACTTGGATGGGAACACCAGGTGCTGAAGGCTTGGGAGAAGGACCTGGCAACCCACTCCCCAAAATCAATCTGCCATTGAAAACCCTATGAACAGCAGAGAAGCACTGACAAGTGTTTCGCCTGTTGTACGTAGTGTGGCTATGAGTCAGATACCAACTCGATGGCACATAACAATAACAACAACCATAATTCATTATAAGTTTTATTCAAAAATATAAAATGTGGCTTATGATAGTTTTATGAGACACCAATAAGCCATTGACTTCTATTATACTATGTAATCATATACTCATACTTTATTAGGGTTGAAACCAAAGAGGTTATCAAAAGAATAGAAATCCACACTATCTATGAGTCATCAAATATAAATAACAGGAACTCTTTTTATGTGTGCACATTCTTGGTATTTATTGTATGGCAAAAATGAATAGTGGTAGATAGGTTAGCTTAGATGTTAACAAGAAAAATGGAGTAATAAGGGGATTAAGAATGGTTCCTGACTCAATCATGATTGATAACAAGGAAAGTGGAATGAATGCCTAACCCCAGTATTAGAGAAGACATGGTTCAGTGAACTCTGTGCTCTATGATCAATAGCTTCTGAAATTGTTAACATTTCAGACACCTGTCTATGAGACCATTCTTCTGGAAGCACTAGGAAATCAACTAATCCAATTCAAACAAAAGCTCTAACTGTAGAGTGTAGAGTGTTTATGCATTCACCTAGAAGACTCAACTTCCACTATTCAAATCACATCTGACCTTAGATCTCTGTATTAGCTGTTCTCTGTTGCCCAGATTCACATCTCAGAGGTGTCCTATATTTCACAATAAAGCAGAACAGTATCTCTTTTCCATTGCCTGCCTTCACTTCTTGAATTTATACTATTTTTTGCAAGATACTTTGTCTATATTCTCTACTATTACTTCTTTGTTGAGTATATACATTTGCTGAAGAAGACCAAGGCTTACTGCCACCAGCCTCTGAGTCTGTTTCTCCCCAGTAACATCTGTCGCCAACTTCTAAAATTATTCAGCAATTAACATGTGTAACATTTCCCTGAGTCATCATCTCTCAGAACTCAGGACATTCTCCTTTTATTGGCTTCTGCCCATTCAGTTCTTGGGACATTTTCCAGCCTTCTGAAATTTGCTCTATCTGTACTTATTCCTAGTCTTTCAGGAAACTTGATGTGGAAATCTTAGGGAACTGAGGGATGATGGCAAGTGCTACACTGCTATTTAGTACAAAGACCTCAGTTGTTCCTGTCTGGTGTTCTAACATCCCTGGGATGAAAAATTGACTCCTTTTTCTTTGCTGTCACGTCCTTTCCACCTAGGCTTTTCAGATTTTTCTCCCTAGCAATTGAGAGCCTTTGACTAAGACCACACTTTAGTGCTGCTGAAAAGCTTTGGGAAGGAAAAACCAGGACCCTCATAGCCCATGAGTGTGAAAATCTATAATTTCCATTTCCCACCATCTCCCTTTTCCTGGCCAAAGGCCCTTAGATTTCCATGAATGTCTTTGGTGCCAAAGAACATAATTTCCCTGGGTTTCATACCCCCAGAGCCTAGGTTAGATGGAAAAATCATGGATTATCTGGAAGGATATCACTTTAAGGACTGAACCCCAGGTGTTCTGCCCCGCTCCCTTGCCTCCCTTAAAAATAAGAGAGCCAGCCTGAGACCCTGTGCAGGTGCATTGATGTCAATGCGATACCTGCAGGTGTCAGCCCTTTAAGCACTACATTCTGGATCTGAAACACTGTAAGAATGGCCAATACTTCTCTGAATTTTGCCATTGTTTTGATTATATTTTGTTCCTGAGTTCATCTGGCCATGACAGCCTAGACGAATCAGCAGCCATGCCTTTTGCATTTCTTGAGAGCTCTTTGCAAGTCTTCTCTGTAGATTTTTCCAGGATCCTTCACTTCAACTTTAATCTTTCATTTTCTTTTTCTGGAGATTGATCCTAATATTTCCATACCCTGTAGATATGGGATGAACAGGTGAGAGTCTCTGTGACATCCACAATAGGAAAAAAATTTCCCAATGATAGGATAATGCATCATGGGTGAGGAATATATTACTCCTGCCTGCTGCAAGAAAATTTCTGTGCATCATAATAGAAACTCTAAACAAGAACTCTAAACAAGGCTCAAATGCTATACCTAATTTCCTGACTATGATTTCTTGGTACTAGATCTCAAGACATTTTCTTAATGCTTGTGACTCCTTCTCTACCTTACTTCTACCTCAATCTCCTACATTCTGCCTTTAGGGAGATAAGGTCTCCTCTTTTATCCTAGTCTTGTTTCAACTCTCAGGGTCCCTTCTTTATACCCTCAACTCTATCAAATAATGCAAGATAAGGATCAGGCCATACTGGGAAATGATCAGGGAGAGGAAGGAACCTAAGCTCAATACAAGCCTTCCAAGAACACCTACCCCTTCCTCTGTCCATGACTCAAATCCTCTCTCACCCTTATAAGCACATGGTGGGGTCCAAACATACTTCAGATTTTGTCTGACCACATGTCTATGCACAGAGAAATAAAAACACTCAAATTAAGGAAGCCACATAAGATAACAGTATCCTGTAGTTCCAACTACCTGGGAGACTAACAGCAAAGGCTTTTCCAGAAGTATTATGTAAGGAGAAAAACCATACTCTGCATATGGGCAGCATCTTTCCATAGTCTAGGAGCCACAACAGAATAAAGGGGGAAATGAGAATGCCTGAAAAGTACCAGGATTCCCTGTTCTGTGCTTCCTGATCCACCATGATTTGAGGTTGTCTGAAACTTCTCTCTCCCACTTCCCCTTCATTGAACACCCTTATACTATACACTGAGGTCCTCTAACCACGTTATTGTTGTTCTTATGTATTCAAGTTGAGTCTGACTCATAGCAATCCTATGCACAAGAGAATAAAACACTACCTGACACTGTGCCATGCACACGATCTTTTTATGTTTAAGCCCATTGTTGCAGCCACACTGTCAATCCTTCTAGTTGAGGATCTTCCTTTTTCATGGACCCACCAGTACCCCAAACATCAGGTCCTTCTCCAGGGAGCAGTCCCTCCTGACCACATATCCAAAATACATAAGACACACTGTAGACATTGTTGCTTCCAAGGAGCATTCTGCTTGCATTTCTTCTAGGATGTATCTGTTGGTTCTTTCAGCAGTCCACAGTATATTCAGTATTCATATTCAGCACCATAATTCAAAAGCATCAATCAATTCATCTCCTGTCTCCCTTATTCACTGTGACTTGGGAGATGGAGTCACGAGGATTGCATATTCAAGTCCAAAGGCAGCCTGCATTACTTAATGAGAGAGTACCTCAAAATAAAAAAATAAAAAGGGGCTGGAGGTGTGGCTCAGTGGTGGAGCAACGCAGGTTCAATCCTATAGTATCACAAAATAAGAAATACAACCATGAACCCCCAATAAATCATGCATCCTGTAAGTTTGTTTTGGCCTGTTTTTCTGTCACAGAGATGCAACAGCTAATAACACAGTATGGAAATTAAAGAATAAAACAGATATAAAACATAGCACAAGTGGACATTGGAGAACAGTCAAAATGTTAGCAAAGAAATCAGTTCCAAAGCTCGATTTCTTAACTAGTTTATAATAAGCATACACAGGCATTGGTTGCAATCTGTCACTGTGGTTTCCAGGCCTCCTCCTGGACCCCAAACTCCAGAGAGGCACCATACCCTCATGTAAAATGGTGCAATTATTAGATGGTAATTATAACAACACACTTTAGATCACCTCTAAAATAGTTACAATATTCGATGCAGTGTAAATGCTATGTGAATAGTTGTTATACTCTACTGTTCAGGAAACAATGACAACAAAAATTGTGTAAATCTTTAGTACAGATTTTTTCCCAGTTATTTTCAATCTCCAGTTGGTGGTATCCACAGATACTTTTCCTAAAAAAAATGAAACTGAATTAAATAATGAAAGAAGGAATAATGGCAATAAAAAACAAATTAAAATTTGTTGTTATTATTAGGTGCCATCAAGCCTTTCTCCAACTCATAGCAAACCTATGTACAATAGGCAAAACAGCATTGTTAGTGCCTCTTTGTTATTCATAGGGTTTTCAATGGCTGATTGTTTTTTGGGAGTGAGTTGCCAGGTCCTTCTCCCAACACCTGGTGTTCCCAGGTGGTCTCCCATCTAAGGACTAATCTCATCTGACCCCAGTTAGCTTCCCAGATCTGAGCAGATCGGATGCCACAGTGGTACTACTGCAGGCAAAATAAAATACAGGTATGCTAAAATACCAAGGGATTCTGTTTGAATGAAAAGAAAAAAAATATTGGAAATCCAATACTAGTTCATAGAAAAACTCAATTAGAAGTATATAAGCACACTTGCTCACCAAAAGTACAAAATTCATATAAAATTGATATATTTAGTGCTTGAATTGGTAGCATGGGCATGCCAGATTCCTGAAGTATTATGTAAGTCACAGAATTCACCTGTAAGCAGCTCTTTCTAGTAGCCACTGACTGTGAAGAGACATCTGCCGAGAGCACCTTTAAAAAGCAGGAAGTGGTGAGGATAGAGTATGATAGTGTTTATTTTATGCATTTATCAGTGCTCGACATGGATTATCATGCTTAATACTGAAAATAATGACAACAGTGATGCATAAAGAAACTGAAGAATAAAACAGGTTAAGGACATTCCACACCTAGAGAATGGAGAATAGTCAAAATGTTAGTATAAGCAATCAGTTGCAATGCTTGAGTTCCTAACTAACTTACAATCTGCATAAAGAGGCATCCTTTGGAATCTGTCAGAAGTTGGTTCCAATCCTCCTCATGGACCCCAAAATGTATGTATTTACAATTCCCGTGTGTAAAGTAGTGCAACAATTCAATGGTTAACTATGTTTAAATCACCTCTAAAATATGTACAATATCCAATACAATGTGAATGGCATGTGAATAGTTGATACACTCTATTTAGGAAATAACCACAACAAAAAGTGTGTAAATGTTTAGCACAGACAGAAATTTTCTCCAATTATTTTCAATTCCCAGTTGGTTGTATCCACAGATGTTTACACTAAAGATATGAAAGACTTATTTCAGTATTCAAGGAAGAAATTAATGGCCTAAAAACTGAAATAAGTAATAGGTATTTTAAAAACCGAAAGACTCCTCAAAAACAAATAGAAACCCAAAAAAATAGGTGATATTAGCAACACAAAAATAGTCCATAGGAAAACAAAAAATAAAGGTAAAAGTATACTTATTCAGCAAAAGCACCAGACATATAACTTGTACTTTTTTACTGTTCAGATGCAGCTTCTCCATGCCAGGTTACTGAAGTATGTGGTGAATCCCAGCACTTGGGATTAGCAGCTTCCCAGCAGTCTGTGAAATGATTTTATCTCTGGAAAGACATCCGCCTGAGAGCAGCTTTTCCAATACTGAGGAGATAAATTATTGTCCAGATCTACAAAGTAAAATTCCAGCTATACTTGGTGGCTCAGCTAAGAGAGTTATGACTGAGTTGACTCCTTGGGGTCTTGTTCCAGCTTTTCCATGGTGTGTGTGTGTGTGTGTGTGTGTGTGTGTGTGTGTGTACTCCTTTTTGGTTGTGACATGTTAGCCCTAGGGATAATGGCTATTCATTACAGCTGAGATTTCTGTTTGGTTGTTGTTGTTATTGTTAGGTGCTGTCGAGTCCAGTCCGATTCAGTAACCCTATGTACAGCAGATCAAAACATTTCCCAATTCTATGCCAGACACACAATCTTATTTATGTTTGAACCCATTGTTGCAGACACTGTGTCAATCCATCTAGTGGAGGGTGTTCCGGTTTTTCATTGACTCGACATTCTCTTAAACATGATATCCTTCTCCAGGGATTGGTCTTTCCTGACTTGTTGTTGTTGTTGTTAGGTGCCATCGAGTCGGTATCCGACTCATAGCGACCCTCTGTACAACAGGGGAAACACTATTGTCAGGGCTTCTCTGCTGTTCACAGGGTTTTCAATGGCAGATTGATTTTTGGGAGGGGGTTGCCAGGTCCTTCTCCCAAGCCTACAGCTTCTGGTGTTCTCAGGCGGTCTCCCATCCAGGTACTAACCAGCCCTTGACCCTGCTTAGCTTCCGAGACCTGACAGGATCGGATGCCACAGGGCTTCCAAAATGCCTAAGAAGCAGTCTACCCATCCTTGCTTCCAAGGAGTACTCTGGTTGCACTTCTTCTAGTACAGATTTGTTTGCTCTTTTGGCAGTCCATGGTATATTCAATAATTGTCTTCAGCACCATAATTCAAAAGCATCAATTCTTCTCCTGTCTCCCTTGTTCAATGTCCAGGTTTCACAACCATATGATGCAAATGAAAATACCATGGCATGAGTCAGGTGCACCTTTGTCTTCAATGTGACATCTTTACTTACAATACTTTAAAAAGGCCTTAGCTGGGCATGGTGGCACACACCTGTAATCCCAGCAGCTTGAGAGGTGGATGTAGGAGGATCACAAGTTTGAGACCAGAGGCAGTCCGTTTAACTTAGCAAGACCCTGTCTCAAAAATAAGTTTAAAAAATGGGCTAAGGGTGCAGCTCAGTGGTCCAGCACTTGCCGAACATGCAAGCACAAGGTCCTGGGTTCAACTCCCACTACCACAAAAAAAAAAAAGAGATCTTTTGCCACAGCTTTTCCCAAAGCAATGTGTCTTTTGATTTCTTGACAGCTGTTTCCATGTGTATTGATTGTAGAACCAAGTAAAGCAAAATCATGGACAATCTCAATCTTCTCTCCATTTATTGTGAAGTTCCATACTGACCCAGCTGTAAGAATTTTTGTTCTGTTGATGTTGAGACTCAATCCATACTGAAGGCTATGTTCTTTGATCTTCATAAGTAAATGTTTCAAAGCCTCTTTATTTTCAGCAAGCAGAGTTGTGCCATCTGCAAAACACAGGTTGCTAATGAGTCTTCCTCCAAGCCTGATGCCTCATTCTTCTTCACAAAGTCCAGCTTCTCACATTATTTGCTCAGCATAGAAATTGAAGAGATATGGTGAGAGTATACCTCCCTGATGCACACCTTTTTTAACTTTAAACCAAGCAGTGTTTCCTTCTTCTATTCGAACAACCGCCTCCTGGTTCATGTACAGATTCCTCATGAGTATAATTAGGTGCTCTGGTATTCCCATTCTTTGAAGTGTTATCCATAATTTGTTATGATCCACATGGTCAAATGCCTTTGCATATCAATAAAACATAGATAGACATCTTTTTTCATTGGGCTAATATCCATCTGACATCATCAATGATGTCCCTGGTTCCCTGCTCTCTTCTCAATCAGATTGATTTTCTGGCAGTTCCCTGTCTATCTACTGCCACCATCACTTTTGAATGATCTTTAGTAAAATTTTGCTTGTGTGTTACATTAATGATATTGTTTAATAGTTTCACATTCAGTTGGATACCCTTTTTGGGGAACAGGCACAAATATGGATCTCTTTCAGTCAGTTGGCAAGGTAGCTGTTTTCCAAATATGTTGGCATAAACATGTTAGCACCTCCAGTGCTGCATCTGTTGGTTGGAACATGTCTATTGGTATTCCATCAATTCCTGGAACCTTGTATTTCACCAATTCCTTCAAGGCACCTTCTACTTCAACCTTCAATACCATTGGTTCTTCTTCATATGCAACCTCTTGAAATGGTTGGTCATCTACCAATTCTTTTTTATATAATGACTCTGTATATTCCTTCCATCTTCTTTTTATGTTTCCTACATCATTAAATATTTTCCCTGTAGAATCTTTCACTATTGCCACTTGAGGCTTGAATTTTTCTTCACCTTAAGCTTGAGAAACACAGAGCATGTACTTCCCTTTTGGTTTTCTATCTCCAGAGCTTTGCACATGTCATTATAATATGTGTTTTTGTCTTCTCGAGCTGCTTTATGAAATCTGTTTAGTTTCTTAACTTCATGATGTCTTCTTTTTACTTTAGCTATTTGAGGTTCAAGGGCAAGTTTCAGAGTCTCTTTTGACATGTAATTTGGTCACTTCTTTTTTCCTGTCTTTTCAATAACCTTTTGCTTTCTTCTTGAATGATATCTTTGATGTCATGCCACAACTCGTCTGTTCTCCTACCATTTGTGTCTAATCTATTAAATCTGTTCTTATGGTGGTCTCTGAACTCAGGTGGGATATATACTCAAGGTCATATCTTGAATCTCATATGCTTGTTCTAATTTTCTTCAATTTCAGTTTGAACTCAGATATGAGAAGTTGATGGTCTGGTCCACAATCAGCACCTGGTCTTGTTGTGACTTTTTTTGGTAGAGTCATGTAATTCCTTTCATATCAGTCCCTCATTATTGTCCCCAACAAATTGTAATTTATAATTTTTGTTATACATTTTATTGTCAAATTTCACTGCATTCTGTCTCCTTCATGAACAGAGACCATTAACATATGATGAAATATTATTTATCAAGATTTTTCAATACACAAATATATTTGGAAGGAAGTGGCAAGAACCTGTACACTAAAAAATACACTAAAAAATACAGGAACATTATACTTAGTGGTGAAATGTATAGTCTGTAGTACAGATACAAAGATTAGGAGATTTCTTGTATTAGTTTATTAGCTACTGAAATGAGGAAAAGCAAAAATCATGAAAATTTGAATATAAATACAAAAGCAGATTTCTGTTTTGAATACAGTGTGTTTACCTTGGATAATCCAAGAACTTGCAATCCACAAATAAAAGCCATTTTATGAAACACTATATGAAAGTTTAAGAAATTGCCAAGTATAATATTAAAGTAAAACTATTCATCAGTGTCTGTAGCCATAGCTCCCTGTTATCAGGTCCTGCCTGATCTTGGAAGCTAAGCAGGTTTGGCCTGATTAGTCCTTGGATGGGAGATGGGCTGGGAATACCAGGTGCTGCACAAAGGGGAGAAGGACTTAGCAATCCAACCCCGAAATATTCTGCCATTGAAAACCCTATGAATAGCAGAGAAGCATTGACAAGTGTTGGGTATGGCACAGTGTCAAGGAGTGTTTCATTCTGCTGTACATAGAATCGCTATGAGTCAGTCCCGACTCAATAGCACCTAACAACAATAATTCACCAGCAATAATTAAAATACAACTTGTGAAACTGGACTCTTTCACCATAATGTCAAAGACTAGAAGATGCTTCAAACTAAGTCTGACACATCATATTTTACTGACACATTTAATAAATTGTGTTGAATAACCAAGATATAAGAACGAATGTAAATGGATACCACCTATTTGAGTATATGGAATCAATTTCCTAAAGTAGTTGCTATGTTCCATTCTCTGTATCCTACACAATTTCAGTAAAATCACAGTAAATTTCAGGAATGTCAATAACATTTATAAATATTTTACTTAAACATTAACAGATAAATATTAAATTGAGTCAAGAGGAAAACCTTTTTAAAAATCTAAGATGAGAGATTTGCTTGGTAAACATTACAGGCTCAGAAGTCTAAGCTAGAAAGGAGAGGATTTAAGTCTCCATCAATTTTCATAGATACATTTTTCTTTTTGGAAATAATAGAATGATAGGATCCATAGATAGTTAGAATGGCTTTAGAACTGAAGTGAAATGTAGATATGGTTTGGTCCTGGCCATGAGTGTGGCCTTCTGTGACCCACCTGTAAACAATGGAGCCACATCCTAGTTAATGACACCCAAGTGCAGGGAGGATGTTTTATTGGGAGTTCCTAGAAAAAACTAGGAAGACTTTGGAAGGAAAAACTTAACAACCAATAGATTGTGTTCCTTAAACCTCTCTGGATTCCCTGTTTTTGTGAAATGGATGTTCAGTGATCATGAACCAACCAGCCTATCTCCACCTGACAAGGTTTCATTTATCAATGTAGATACTTACAGCATAGTCCATGTGTTATGTTTTGGGATTATACTAAGTAACATGTCATTTGGATGAGCCCAAATTATGTAGAGGACATGCAAGGAAAAAATGCAAAACCATGAAAGAGAATATGTCTCCATTGGCATGGTAGCAATAAGGATTTCAATTTCACTAAAACATTAGTCATGAAGTTTAGGGTCTAGGGAAATTCTCTATAATTATCATATGGATTTCATTGATGTTATTTTAATTTTTATAGGAAAACTAATTGAAATGTACATGATAATTTTTATGATTTTTAGGTTGACAATTTTTTCAATTATATGGCCAGGAGTTATTTCAATCTGTTTTGGGAATAATCAGGTGTCCATGAAAACACCATTGACCTCATTAGTTATCATACTATGGATTTTTTCAGCTTGATATTGGTCACAGATTATAAAAGAAAATAAGAACTTTAGTGTAGATCCAGAAACTAGATGTTTGTAGAATTTAGGCCAGGGAATTAGAAATAAAAAATAAGTGGTGTTAATCTTGACTTTTTTCTCCTTGACTTAATAAGTTTATTACTGAGAAAAATTTCATCTAATTAAATTGGATATTTTTAGAATATCTTCATCTGTTGTTTGCTGTTAGGTGCCTTCAAGTCAGGTACGACTCATAGTGATCACTATAGGGTTTTGAATGGATGATTGTTTGGGGATTGCTTTGGGAGTGGATTGCCATGTCCTTCTCCCATTTTCTGCAGTGCTGGGGATCAAACCCTGGTCCTCAGAGACAGTGGAGCAGCACACTATTCATTGAGCAAAACCCCAGCCTGTCATATCTATAGATATCTACATATGTTTATATAACTTATACTGTATGTTTATGGAAATATTTTCATTTTATTTTTGTGTTTTGGTCCAAGACAGATGGCTGCTTGTTTCTGCACTCACACACATGTACATGCACATGTGTGCTTATAAGCTTTTGGTGACAAAGTTACACATAGATACTAGATACCAGTTACAAGGTTTAAAGGAGGATTGGCCTTCAGGGGATTCATAAGAAAACATGGATATTTTTGATAAGAAAATTTTGGATTCTCTGTATATAACTCTAGCATTAAAAATTGAATCCCTAGTGGTGATGATTCTAGACACAATCAAGATTCACCAAATGGTTTGTACCTTCATTTTATATTCTGGGTATTGAGATCTAAAATTTTAATAAAAAATTACTAAAGTTGATGAATCCAAATTATGGAGAGGTTGAACAAGAAAGAAATTGCAAATGATGTAATAGTATATTTTCTTCTTTGCATGCTAGCAACTGAAAATGCAGCTTTCATGTCAGCCTCAGCTATGAAATATACTAGCCTAAGGCAGTGTACATGAATAAGAGTTTGTTTTACTTGTCTTAGGAAAACTCTATGTTACATAAGGACAGCATTTACTTCATCAACTACAATACTACGATGCTGTCCTTCTTGAAATTGGTCACATAATTTGGAAGAAATGGAAACTTCATTGACCAGCTGTAAGTCAAGGGCATATACAATACAAAGACGGTATTTTTAGGGAATTATAACCAGTGAACTTAAACCTAACATTGTTCCCCTACTTTTCTATTTCTTCACTTGATACATTTCCTATCAAGCATTATATACATCATACCATTGGCAGAATTTGTTCTTGCAAATTTTGCCAATGTCTTCATAGCACCGGTGAGCTGCATTGACTGGATCAAGAGACAAAAGATCTAGAAGAGATATTAGGGTCCCTTAGGTAAAATATCATGTCATCTGCAAATAAGGATAATTTGACCTCTTCTGTGCCTATATGTATCTCTTTGATTTCATTCTATAGTCTGATTGCCTTGGCTAGGACTTCAATCACAATGTCAAATAAGGTAGGAGAGAGTGGACATCCTTGTCTTTTTCCAGATCTTAGAGGAAATGGTTTCAATTTTTCTCGATTTAATATGATGTTGGCTGTAGGTCTGTCATAGAGGACCTTTATGATGTTAAGAAATTTTCCTGTTATGCCTATCTTCTCCAGGGTTTTTTATAAAAAGGTGTTGCATTTTGTCAAAGGCCTTTTCAGCATTGATTGAGATGATCATGTGATTTTTATTTGCAAGTCTCTTGATATGTTGAATTACATTAATTGATTTTTGTACATTGAACCAGCCTTGCATTTGTGGAATAAATCCGATCTGATCATGGTGAACAATCTTAATATGTTGCTGAATTCAGTTTGCCAGGATTTTGTTAAGAATGTTTGCATCTATGTTCATAAGAGAAATGGGTCTATTATTCTCTATCTTAGATGTACCCTTTCCTGTTTTAGGTATCAAGGTGGCTTCATAGGATGAATTTGGAAGTGCTCCATCCTTTTCTTCTTTTTGAAGTAATTTGAGGAAGACAGGTATTAAATCTTCTTTGAAAGTTTGGTAGAATTCTCCTGCGAACCTATCAGGTCCTGGGCTCTTCTTTGTTGGGAGACTTCTTATTGCCTTTTCTATTTCAGCATATGTAATGGGTTTGTTTAGGTCACTTATGTCCCCTGGGGTTAATTTTGGTAAATCATATATGTTAATAAATCTACCCATTTCTTCTGTATTTTTGTATTTTTAGGAATACAATTTATTAAAGTATTCCCTAATGATTTTTTATATTTAATTGTAGTGGGGGTTATGATCCTTTTTTCATTTCTAAGTTTCACCATGGAGGTTTTTCCTTTTTCTTTTTCATGAGATTGGCCAGGGGAGTGTTTATTTTATTAATCTTTTCAAAGTACCAGCTCTTAGTCTCATTAATTCTTTGAGTTATCTTTTTAGATTCAAATTGAGATACCTCTGCCTTGATCTTGGTGATTTCTTTCTGGATGTTCCTTTTGGGATTGATTTGTTGTTGGCTTTCTAAAGTCTTGAGATGTGTCATTAGGTCATTTATTTGGCTCCTCCCTACCTTACTGATGAAATGCTCCTCCCTACCTTACTGTTGAAATGCTCCTCCCTACCTTACTGATGAAATGCTGTAAACTTCCCTCTTAGAACTGCGTTTGCTGTATTCCATATGTTTTAGTAGGATATGTTTTCATCTTCATTTGGTTGCAAGAATTTTTAAATTTCTGCTTTCATTTCTTCAATAACCCATTGATCATTGAGCAGCGTATTATTTAGTCTCCATGAATTTGTAAAATTTCTGGAATTATTCTTGATTTTGAGTTCCAATTTTATTCCATTGTGGTCTGATAAGCAAAGTGGCAGTATACAAAATTAACACTAAAAATCAATAGCCTCCCTTATACCAACTGTGAGCAGGAAGAGAAAGAAATTATAGCTACAATCGCTTTCATGATACCCACCAGAAAATTAAATATTTTGGAATCAATATAACCAAAAATCCTGCAGATGTCTACAAGGAAAATTTCAAAACATTAAAGCAAGAAATCAAGGAGGATACTAAGAGGTGGAAGGACATCCCCTGCTCATGGATTGGGAGAACGAATATTGTAAAAATTGCTATCCTACCAAAAGCAATCTATAGATTTAATTTAAACCAATTAAAATTCCAATGACAGACTTTACAGAAGTAGAAAAAATGATCCAAAAATTCATATGGAAACACAAAAGGCCACATACAGCCAAACATTCTTAAGCTGCATAACTAGTGCAGGTGGGATCACAATACCTGACTTTAATGTATACTACAGGGCTGTAGTTGCAAAAATAACTTGGTACTGGCACAAAAAATAGGCCTGAAGACAAGTGGAACAGAGTGGAAGACCCACAGATACATCAACACATCCATAGCCACCTGGTTTTCGACAAAGGAGCAAAACAGATGAATTGGACCAAGGATAGCCTTTTCAATAAATGGTACTGGGAAACTTGGATATCCACTTGCAGAAAAATGAAAGCAGATGCACACCTCTCAATATGCATGAGAGTTAACTCAAAATGGATAAAAGAGCTCAACATGGAGCCAAAAACTTTAAAATTACCAGAAGAAAAGATAGATAACACACTCCAACATATAGGCATAAGAAAACACTTCCTTAAAAGGACTTCAATTGCTCAGGAAATTGCAATGGGATTACATGAAATCATGGGATTACGTGAAATTAAAAAGTCTCTGTATAGCAAATGAAACAATCAACAGAGTCAAGGAAGTCCACACTGAATGAGAAAAAATTCTTCATATCCTATATGTCAAACAGAGGAATAATTTCCAGAATTTGTAAAGAACTAAAAAAAGCAATCCCCTAGAAAACAAATAACCCAATATAAAAGTGGGCAATGGAACTGAACAGACAGTTCTCAAATAAACAGGCCCATGAAGCCATGAAACACATGAAAAAAATGCTTAATATCACTAGCCTTTAGGGAAATACAAATCAAAACAACTCTGATATTCCACTTTACTCCAGTGAGAATAGCCAAGATCAATAAAACAGATAACAACAAATGCTGGCATGGTTGCGGAAAAAAGGGAACCCTCTTACACTGCTGGTGGAGTTGAAATTGCTTCAACCACTTTGGAAATCAATAAAATAGATCCACCATGTGACCCATTTATACTACTACTGGGAATATATTCAAAGGGAGATGAGTCATCACACCACAGAAACACCTTCATCTCCATGTTCAATGCAGCACTATTCACAATAACAAGGATATGGAATCAACCAAAGTGCCCATCAACAGAAGAATAGATAAAAAAAATATGGCACATATACACAATAGAATACTACTCAGCAATTTTAAAAAAAAATGAAGTAATGTCATTTGCAGCAAAATGGATGGAATTGGAGAAAATTATCCTAAGAGAATGAACACAAGTCCAAAAAGAGAAATATTATATATTCTTGGGAGAAGGACCTGGCAACCCACTCCCAAAAATCAATCAGCCATTGAAAACCCTATGGATAGCAGAGAAGCACTGACAATATTATTTCCCCTGTTGTACAGAGGGTCACTATGAGTCGGATACTGACTCGACAGCAACTAACAACAACAAGAACAATATATTCTCACTCATATGTGAGAGCTGAAGCAAACTTAAAAGAAGGAGAAAATCCTATACATAAATTGGAACATAATAAAAAGCTCATGTAAAGTTAGCATAGAAGGGACAATTTAAGGAGTGGAAAGCAGGAGGGAAGGATCTAGCAAAAGGAAGCAATGATGGGAGAAGAAGGGAGGGGGAGAAGGGCCAACAAGGAGAGAGGAAGTGGGGAGAGGTCAACCTCAATGTAAACAGCTCAACTTTATTAGTACGGGAAATAATAATAATACCAATAATTCCAAAGAATGACAACAAAGGATACAGACTAGATCACTCATGTTGTACCCCTGAGAATGTAAAAAGATAGATCACTATAAAAAAAAAAAGTTTAGACTTAAATCAAAATCGGGGTGCGTATATATAGATAAATATTCACACAAAAAGACATACAAGTAGAAAGGAGATCACTGGTGGCGGGATGGGGGAACAAGGTCATGAGAAGGTACGGGCAGGTTATAGGGGCAATGTACAATGAAATGCACACATGAAAATGTCACAATGAAATACATGTCACAATGATAGCCATTAAATTGTACATTAAAAATTTCTAATTAAAAAAAGAGAGAAAGACTAAAGATCTCCTCAGCTGATCAGATTCTCGTTGCTCTGGCAGTGTCAAGGATTGGTTTGCTTTGGGTAGTATTAACAAATTGGTGTTTAACTGTGCTTTATCCATCTTCATCTAGTATTCAAGTAAGACTCAGTGTTTGTGTTGACTGGATAGTAACTAATCATTTTAGCACCTGGTTAGCATCCATACTCAGAATATTTTATTTGCTTAAGATAGCCAACTTCTCCAACCTTATTACTCTTCACCTAAAGAAGAGAGTTGAGGGAGTCTTTGTAGTAGTGTTGTTGGAGTCTTTGGGGCTTTTTTTTTTTCTAGTCTTATGGTTGTAAGCACAGATGAGATTAACCAAGTACATGAATATAAAGGAAATGTGACTTCAAAGAACAAAGTGAGGGATGCCATAAACCTTGCAAATATGATTATATTCACTCTAGGGAACTTCTCACCCTTTCTGAAATCCTTGATCTGTGTATTCCTGTTAATCTACTCCCTGTGCAATCATCTAAGGAGATGGAGCTCCATGGTAAACGATCCTAAGATCCTAGGACCATTGTCCACCTGAAGGCTTTGAAAACTGTGGTCTCCTTTCTCTTGTAATTTACCATCTACACTGTGTCTTTAAAATTATCAGGATGGATTCAGAGTCCAATGGATGAGCCAGTCCATATGCTTTTCCAGACAATTGGAATCTTGTGTGCTTCAAGCCATATCTATGCCCTGATTTGGGGGAACATGAAGCTGAAAGAGGCCCTCCTATTGGCTCTGGGGCAAGTGAGGTTCTCCTTGAAAGAATGAAACCTTAAAGCGTATAGATCAATAACAAGGACATTGTTTGACTTCTAGCAGAAAACAAACTGACGGAGTCTGTAACATTTTATTCTTCCCATCACTTTTACTTTTTTTATTGGAAATTTTTAATGTACAACTTAATGTGTTTCATTCTGATTTGCATTACATTATAACATTTCCATATATGCAATTTGTTGTACATTATACAGATAAGTTTCCACTTACCCTCTTGTGCACTTCTTTCCCCTGTCCCAAATCTGCACCAAAGACCTCTATTCCACTTGCATGTCTTTTTGTGGGAATATTTTTCTATATATCCTTGAATCCCAATTATGTTTAAGGTAGAAACTTTTTCTGTACTGATCTCTGTTTTTACAATGTCAGTAATATTACATGAATTTTCTAGCCCATTTGTATTATTATCATTCTTTTGTATTATTATAATTATTTCCCAAACTATTAAAATTGGGCTGTTTACTTTGAGGTTGCCCTGTCTCTCATTCCTCCCTCTTCCTCGTTCCTCCTCTCCTTTCTTTCTTCTCCCATCATTTCTTCCTTTTGCTAGAGCCCTCCCTCTTTCTTTCCACTTCCTAAATTGTCCCATCTATGCTAAGTTGACTTTACCTTTCTATTATGTTCTGATTTCTGTATAGGATATTTTCCTTCTTTTAATTTTGATTCAGCTCCCATGTATGAGTGAGAACATATGGTATTTCTCTTTTGGGGCTTGTGTTCATTCACTTAAAATAATTTTCTCCAATTCCATCCATTTTGCTGCAAATGACATTATTTCATATTTTTATTGCCGAGTAGTATTCCATTGTGTATATGTACCATAGATTTTTTTATCCATTCTTCTGTTGATGGGCACTTTGGTTGATTCCATATCCTTGCTATTGTGAAAAGTGCTGCATTGAACATGGAGATGAAGGTGTCTCTGTGATATGTGTCTCTCTCACTTTGGGTATATACCCAATAGTGTTATACCTGGGCCATATGGTAGATTTATTTTTAGTTTTTTAATATACCACCATATTGAAATCCAAAGTGGTTGGACTAATTTATAGCTCCACCAGCAGTGTAAGAGGGTTGCATTTTCTCCACAATCATGCCAGCATTTGTTGTTATCTGTTTTATTGATCTGAGTCATTCTCACTGGAGTAAGGTGGAATTATCAGAGTTGTTTTGATTTGCGTTTCCCTAATGGCTAGGGATACTGAGCATTTTTTCATGTGTTTCATGGCTTTGTGGGCCTGTTTATTTGAGAACTGTCTATTTGGTTCCTTTCCCCATTTGTGTATTGTGTTATTTGTTTTATTGGGTATTTTTTTCTTGAATTCTTTATAAATTCTGGAAATTAAACCTCTGTCCAATGTATAGGATTTGAAGATTTTTTCCCATTCAGTGGGGATTTCCTTGACTCTGTTAATTGTTTCCTTTGCTGTACAGAAGCTTTTTAATTTCGTTTAATCCCATTTATCTATTCTTGTTGCAATTTCTTGAGCAATCAGAGTCCTATTAAGGAAATACCTTCCTTTGCCTATATGGTGGAGCATATTACCTATCTCCTCTTCTATTAATTTTAAAGTTTCTAGTTTTATGTTGATGCCTTTTATCCATTTTGACTTAACTTTCATGTATATTGAGAGATGCAGGTCAGTTTTCATTTTTCTACAAGTGGATATCCATGTTTCCCAGCACCATTTATTGAAAAGGCTATCCCTTTTCCAGTTTATTTGCTTTACTCCTTTGTCAACAATCAGGTGGCTATAGGTGTATTGAGGTGTTTCTGGATCTTCTATTCTGTTCCACTGGTCTTTGGGCCTATTTTTATGCCAGTACCAAGCTGTTTTTGCTACCACTGGCCTGTAGTATAAACTCAGGGATTGTGATTCCACCTGCACTAGTTTTGTAGATTAAGAGTGTTTTGGCTATACATGGTCTTTTGTGATTACATATGAATTTTTGGATAATTTTTTCTATTTCTGTAAAGTCTGTCATTGGAATTTTAATGGGGACTGCATTGAATCTATAGATTGCTTTTGGTAGGATAGCAAGTTTTACTATATTGATTCTCCCAATCCAGAAGCAGGGAAGGTTGTTCCGTTTTTTAGT
The DNA here is from genome assembly GCA_007922755.1 of Pedetes capensis. Lineage (NCBI taxonomy): Eukaryota > Metazoa > Chordata > Mammalia > Rodentia > Pedetidae > Pedetes > Pedetes capensis. The sequence goes on from VMDO01011255.1 coordinate 65,673, forward strand.
ATCCTCGATTTATTTCTTTAATGTTTTGAAATTTTCCTTGTAGAGGTCTGTAGGGTCTTTGTTTAAATTGATTCCAAGGTATTTCATTTTCTGGTGGGCTATCATGAAAGGTATTATCTCTGTGATTTCCTTGTCTTCCTGCTTACAGGTGGTGTAAAGGAAAACTATTGTTTTTTGTGTGTTAATTTTATATCCTGCCACTTTGCTGAAGTTGTTGATTAGATCTAAAATTTTTCTGGATGAGGTTTTGGGGTTTTTTAGGTAAAGCATCATGTCATCCACAAATAATAATAGTTTGACCTCTTTATTGCAAATCTGTATCCCTTTCATTTCTTTCTCTAGTCTGATTGCCCTGGCAAGGACTTCAATTACTATGCTAAATAGAATAGGACAGAGTGGACATCATTGCCTTGTTCCAGATCTTAGAGGAAATGGTTTCAGTTTTTCTCCATTTTATATAATGTTGGCTGTAGGTCTGTCAAAGATGGCTTTTGTGATGTTAAGGTATTTGCCTGTTATGCCTATCTTCTCCAGGGTTTTTATCATGAAAAGGTGTTCCACTTTGTTGAAGACATTTTGAGCATCAATTGAGATGGTCATGTGATTTTTGTTTGCCTGTCTCTTGACATGTTGAATCACATTAATTGATTTCCATATGTTGAACCAGGCTTGCATCTGTGGAATAAATCCCCTTTGGTCGTAGTGAACAACCCTTTTAATATGTTGCTGGATTTGGTTTGCCAGGATTTTGTTAAGGATTTTTGCATCTATATTCATAAGAGAAATGGGTCTATAATTCTCTATCTTAGATATATCTTTTCTTGGTTTAAGTATAAGGGTGATGGTAGCTTTGTAGAATGAGTTTGGGAGTGTTCCCTTCTTTTCTACTTTTTGGATTAATTTGATGGAGGCAGGTATTATATCTTCCTTGAAAGTTTGGTAAAATTCTGCTGTGACCCCATCAGGACATGGGCTCTTCTGTATTGGGAGTCTTTTTATTACCTTTTCTATTTCAGCATATGTAACGGGCTTGTTTAGATCCCTTGTGTCTTCTGGGGTTAGTTTTGGTAAATCATACGTGTTAATAAATTTATTCATTTCTTCTGTATTTTTGTATTTTGGGGAATACAATTGCTCAAATAATCCCTGACAATTTTCTGTATTTCATTGTAGTCACTGGTTATGGTCCCGTTTTCATTTCTAATATTTACTGTTAGCTTTTTCCTTTGTATTTTTGGTGAGATTGGCCAGAGTGTCTATTTTAGTAATCTTTTCAAACACCCACTCTTAGACTTATTAATTTTTTGAATTATGTTTTTAGATTCTAATTGAGATATTTCTACCTTTATCTTGGTCATCTTTCTGGATGCTCCTTTTAGGATTGATTCGTTGTTGATTTTCTAGTGTCTTAAGGTGTGTCATTAGATCATTTATTTGGTTCTTCTCTACCTTATTGATGAAGACACTTAATACTATAAAATTCCCTCTTAAAACTACCTTTGCTGTATCCCATATGTTTTAGTAGGATATGTTTTCATCCTCATTTGATTGCTGGAATTTTTTAAATTCCATTTTTGATTTCTTCAACAACTCATTGTTCATTCAGCAGTGTATTATTTAGTCTCCATGAGTTTGTGAAATTTCTGGAATTATTCTTGCTTTTGAGTTCCAATTTTTTCCTTTTTTTTTATTAGAAATTTTTAATGTACATCATAATGTGATTCATTTTGACATGCTTTTCGTTGTGACAATTTTCATATATGCAATTTGATAAGCATTATTCATATAGGTTACCCCTTACCCTCCTCTATGTTTCCCCCCTCCCCCCTTCCCATCTAAGTTTCCCATCCAAGTCTTCTCTATCTTTTACCATATAGTATTTTTCTATATGTCCTTGGGTTCCATTTCTGTTTAAGATAGAAACTTTTCCTGTAGTGGTCTTTGTTTCTATCTTGTTAGAACAATTACATGCGATTTCTAGTCCATTTGTATTGACCTCATTCTTATCTTCCCTCCCCCCCTTTTAATGTGATCTGAACTTTGAGTAGGATTTTTCCTTCTTGTAATTTTGAGTCAGCTCTCTCATATGAGTGAGAACATGTGTTGTTTCTCTTTCTGAGCTTGTGTTCGTTCACTTAAAATAATTTTCTCTAATTCCATCCATTTTGCTG
>VMDO01011256.1:0-67692 GCA_007922755.1 Pedetes capensis
TAGAATGTCTCTGTCTGGCATGCTCTCCCTCTGAATCCTGCTGTGGGTCACTCTTTCTCTTCCTTCAGGTCTTAGCTTACTTATCCCCTCCTTCTAGCCTGCCCTAACCTCTGTTCCTACCCAGTGTACAATCTCGCCTTGCTTCTTGGAACTACCTTCTGGGTCTACCAACATGTTCAACTTCTTTTTTTCTATAGCAATGAATCCCCTTGTAGCATGATATATATTATCAGGCCCAGGACTTGGCTAGGGAGAATTAAGTAAATACAGCTAGGGCTATAGCACAATGGTAGAGCACTGGCTCAGCACGCACAAGACCCTGAGTTCGGTCCCCAATGCACGCGCACACACGCACACACACACACAAAGAATGAGTGAATCCCCTTTGTGCAAAAGAACTGAGTTACAGAGAGGTTAAGTAGTGTGGCCAAGGCTGCACAGCAAGCAAATGAAACCCAGATCTGACACCAAACATACTGTTTCCTGTGCTCAGTGCACATTCCCTCTAGCTCTTCTCACAGCTGCCACCTACTCATTATTCTTGTCCCACTTGCAATGTCACTTTCCCAGAGAGGCCTTCCTGGACCTTCCAAGGGAGCTCCTGACCCTCCATCCAACTGTCCAGTCTATTTGCTTCTTCACCCTAGCATTTCAGCCCCAGTAGGGCAGGAATATTTGTCTGCTGTGTTCCCAGCAACCCAGCATACAGTAGGTATTCAATAAATGCTATCCATCAGCACTGATTTGAGCAGGGGCATTATTTTGTTTGCTTCTTTTTTTTTTTTTTTTTTTTTTTTTTTGAGACAGGGTCTCACTATGTAGCTCAGCCTGTCCTCAAACGCACAATCCTCCTACCTCAGCCTCCCAAGTGCTGGGATCACAGGCATGGCCTCTGGGCCTCACCTGGAGATGAGACCTCGCAAAGTTGAGACAGGGTCTCACGAGGCCCAAACTGGCCTGGAATTCACAATCCTCCTGCCTCAATCCTCTGACTGCTGGGGTCACAAGCGTGCACCACTGCACCCAGGTCATGCAGCATTCAACTTTTTTTTTTTTTTTTCAGTACTGGGGGTTGAACCCAGGGCCTCGTGCTTGCGTGCTCTGCAGGTGCTGGGTCCATTGAGCTGCACTCCCAGCCCCCCCGCTTTATTTTTTTAACTTTTTGAGACAGGGTCTCAGTAAGTTACACAGACTGCCTCTGGTCTCGAACTTGCGATCCTCCTGCCTCCACCTCCCGAGCTGCTGGGATTACAGTTGTGCACCACCTCGCCCAGCTCAGCATTCAGTGTTTTTTTTCTGGGTCCTTCTGCTGGAACCCCGGGTCTTGCACATGCTAGGCAAGTGCTGTACCACCGAGCTCCAGCTCCACTTAACCAACATCAGTTGAGCACCTACTATGTGCTGGACACTGTGTCCAGGGTCACAGCGGGGAACAGAACAGACACCACCTCTGCCCACCTGTGGGGCTGAGATCAGAGTACAGGAGCCAAGAAAAAAGTAAAAAAACAGTGTGAGCAGAGTTTGAAATTTTATAAGGGAGAGGGGGTGCCGGAGGCCCCCTGAGGTGACATTTGGGAAAGACCTGAAGGCAGTGAGAGACGTTAAATTCCTGGCCTCCTGGTGGGACGCAGGACAGGGACTACGTCCGGCCCTTCCATGTCCCCATCCTCAGCTGCACGTCAGGCCCTCGCATGTGGCAGGGGCTCCCTCAGCAGGGCGGGGACATCGGGCATGACTTGGGGTACCGGACCCGCCTCCGCGTGGACTCACGTCCTGCAGCAACTTCTCGAGATTCTCCTGCAGCTCGTAGAAGTAGACGGTGGTGATGAGCCCGTCGCGGGATTTGGTCAGGCAGTCCCGGGCCAGCTCAATGATCTGGTGGTGGATGAAGCTGAGCACGCCGTCGGCCAGCGGCAGCACGCTGTCAGGTTCATAGGTGCGGGTGAAGTCGCGCAGCTTCTCTTCCATCTGCGCGGTGGCCTGCAAGGAGACACCAAGGAGAAGCCGGGGTCCCGGGGCGACCCGGAGCCTGCGCGGCGCGCGCCGGCCACTAGGGGGCGCGCGGAGCCAAGGCGAGCCAGCCAGAGCGAGAGCCAGAGCGAGAGCCAGAGCGAGAGCGCGCGCCCCTCCCCAGGTCTCACCTTGGGGAACCGCTCCTTGTACACGTGGTTCATCATCACGATCTCGTTGTCATAAGAGGAGGGGGAGCGGCCAGGGCTGCGGGGAAGAGACGCCCATCTGGTCCAGCCCCCTGCCTCCGAGCCGACCCCAGCCCCGCTTTCTTTTCCGGGGAGCGGGGGGAGGGGTGCCCTGCCCACCTGAGGCTCCGCGAGCGGGGCCGCACCGCCGGGGAGCGGCGGCCTCCATCCTCGTCCGTGATGCTCTCGGTGCTGCCGAAGTGCTTGGACAGAAAATGCAGCTCGTCCACCGTGGGCTGGTAGGGCAGCTGGTGCAGGCGCTCCTGGGAGGAGCAGGAGGACTGGGGGGAGGGGCGGGCGGGGGTCAGAGCCGCCGCGGGCCCCCGAAGCTCCTGACCCTGGGCTGGGTCTCCCGGGGTCAGGTAAGACCAGGATTCAGAGCACGGTCATCTTTAGATACTGATCCTAGCCTTGTGGTTTATGATCCTCAGATCTCAAGGACTCGGTTGGAACTCCCCTGGCAACAGACGGGCAGACAGGGACACACACGGAGGGGGACAGTGACACAGACACGGATGTGACCAGAAGGAGCCTGATAAAACTAGAGCCAAGTCATGTCCTTCCTCTCTTCAGAATCCTCCATGAGGGCTCGGGTGTGGTTCAGTGGTAGGACATCTGTCTAGCAAAGTGCCAAGCCCTGAGTTCCATCCCCCCGCACTGGAAAAAGAAAAAAAGCTGTGCAGAACCCTCCATGGCTCCCACTTCACTCAAAGTGAACATCCAAGCCGGCACCCTCAGACCACGAAATCCTGCACCATCTGGCCCTGCCCATTTGCCATCCTTTCCTGCCAAGCTGCCCATTGCTTGCTCTGCTCCAGCCACACTGGCTTCCTTGATGGTCCTGGAAGAAGCCAGCAAGGCTCCCGCCTAGGACCTTTGCCCTAGCTCTTCCCTCGCTCCCTCTCCTACTCCATCTTTGCCAAATGTTGCCCTACTTTGCTCCACACTGTTTTATCTCCTGAGATGCAACGTCTTTATTGTCCATCTGCTGCCGTCTACTCCTCCAGGACAGAGATTTGGTTGGTCCCTGGCTGACAGGGCCTTGTGTGAGTTGGGACAAACAGAGACCCCGCAGTCATCCGTGGGGGAACTCAGTCACCCTGGGGACACGTGAGAACATGCACATGACTCTGTCCACAGTTAGCATGTTCTTTCTAAACACCACAGCACTCAGTGCCTGGTAACAACTCCCTGTCCCTTCCATATCTATTTAAAAAATAAAATAAAACAAACAAAGAAGAAACCTAAGGGCCAGGGGTACAGATCAGTGGTAGAGAATGTGCTTAGCATGTGCAAGGCCCTGGGCTTGATCCCCAGCAAATACATACACATATAAAAAAAAACCTTAATGCACATTATCCATGACCTACAGAATCACAACTTCAAGTACTTTTAACCGCTGTACCCCTAGTCCATTTTTTTACTTTTCATTTTGGGACAGGATCTTGCTGGATTACACAGGCTGCCTCTGGTCTTAAACTTTCGATCCTCCTGTTTCCACCTCCCAAGTTGCTGGGTTGTTTTGATTTTTGAGATAGAGTCTCATTAAATTGCACAGGCTGCCTCTGGCAATTTTTTTTTCCAGTACTTGGCGGTTTTAACCCAGGGCCACTCAGCAATACCACTTAATATAAGGAAATATAATTTAATATAAAGAAATATAGTTGCCAGGTATGGTGGTTACACCTGTGATTCCAATGACTCAGGAGGGTGAGGCAGGAGGATCACAAGTTTGAGGCCAGAGGCAGCCTGTGTAACTTTACTAGAGCCTATCTCAAGATAAAAAATAAAAAAGGAGTTGGGGTGCAGCGGGCTGGGATTTAGCTCAGTTGGCAGAGCGCTGTGCTGCAGTCTCTGAGGTCCTGAGTTCAATTCCCAGCACCGCAAAAATGGGAGAAGGGTCTGGCAATCCACTCCCAGGGCAATCCCAATACAGCTGCCATTGAAAACCCTATGAGGGTTGCTATGACTCGGATATTGACTCCACCGCACCTAACAACAACAACAGGAGTGCAGCTCCATGGTAGAGCCCTTGCAAAGTATGTATGAGGCCCTAGGATCAGCCCCTCAGGACAACAAGGGGGTCTGGGGTGTGGCTCAGTGGTAGAGGACTTGCCTAGCATGCGTGAAGTCCTGGGCTTGATCCCTGCCCACCCCACCCCTCGAAAATCTAGTGGTTCAATAGCTCCCCTACTGAATTCAGAATAAAATTCACCTCTTTCTCCTCTCGGAAAAGTCCCAACATGTTTGGGGGCACTGCCTGCTGCCTGCGTCTTTCCCCAACCCGAGGCTTTATTTTATTCTATTTTATTGATTGATGGATCGATTGATTGATTGATAGGGTCCTGCCATGTAACCCAGGCTGGCCTGAAACTTAAGATCCTCCTGCCTCAGTCTCCCAAAGGCTGGGCTTACAGGCGGGGGCACCACATCCAGCTTCACACAAGGCACCTTTCGGCTCTCCAAATGTAACAAGTTTTCTGGGTCTTTGGAGAATTTTCACATGCTGCTCCCCCTTTTAAGAACCCCCTTCTGGAGCCGGGCACAGTGGTGCACGCCTGTAATCCCAGTGGCTCAGGAGGCAGAGGCAGGAGGATCGCAAGTTCAAGACCAGAGGCAGTCTGCGTAACTTAGTGAGACCCTGTCTCAAAAAAAAAAAAAAAAAGAAAAGTCAAAAAAATGGGCTGAGGGTGCAGCTCAGTGGTCCAGCACTTGCAAAGCATGCAAGCACGAGGCCCTGGTTCAACCCCCAGTACCACACACACACACAAAAAAAGAACCCCCTTCTTCCTCCTTCCCACCTGACCAACGCATGCCAGTCATTTGTCTTGGTTTCAATGCCACCTTCTCCAGGAAGCCTTCCTTATGCCCCCTAGCTGAGTCACAATTGCTTCTCTACCACAAGACATTCACATATCACAGTGCCTGCTGAACATCACACCAGTGGATAGGTGAGATGAACCGGAGCCAGGTGTTGGAAGGGGGCAGATGGGGAGAGAGATCTGGAGTGGCTCATGGAGTAAGCCAATGGGCCCTGGATAAAACCTGTGGCCTGGCCCTGGTCAGCCAAGGACATTCAGGCAAGTGGCTTTATTCACTGAGGCTTAATGTCATCATCTATAGATGAGTCAGAAATGAGTAGGACCCCCAAGAAGATATGCTGAGGGGAGAGACCAGGGAGTGGGGGAGGGACCTGTGACTCTCTAATACAATGACAAGTGAACAACCTTGAGGGACAGCAAAAGCCAGCCTCTTATCACATCTGGCCTGGGCTTCGAGCTGGCGCGTGGGCATTTCACCTGGAGGGTCCCCTCAGCCCCCACCCACCCACTCGTCTACCCGCCCACCACACTCACCGAGACAGTGGAGCTGGGTGTGTTGGTGCCATAGCCAGACGAAGGGAGCGAGGCCAGCGACCAGCGGCGTCCATCCGCCCTAGAATCCAACCGAGGTGCTCAGGGGCCACCAGTCCCCAGTGGGCCCCCATTGCTGGGCGGAAGGTGAGAGAAGCCACTAGCCTTGGCCAGGGAATGGGGTGGGGGAATCCATCTGGGTTCTGAGTCAGGGAGGCAAAGAGGTAGTCTTCCAGCCAGACCCCAGGACTTTAGCAGAAGGAGCTGTCCCCTCCCCCACTTCCCACGATCCTCCCCTTGTTTGGTGTCATCGCCACACCAAACAAGCCCTGCCCACCCTGAGGAGGACTGGAGACGACCATCCAAGGGGGCCTGGGGGTGCAGCTCAGAGGTGGAGAACTTGCCTATCATGTGGAAAGCCCTGGGTTACACACCCAGCATCGCAAAAAAAAAAAAAAAAAAAATGCCCACCAGAGGAAGTCATCCACAGGGACCCCAGAAGCCCACCTCTAGGGAACTCCCCCCAAAAAGGTCTCAGAGCTAGACTCCTTTCTTCCTCTAGCTCACGCCCTCTGACACACTCTCCCGGGAGTCAGTCGCTCTCCCGGCCACACCCACTCATGTTAGCGTGACGCGTGTGGTAAGGATCACAGAGGGACGCCCACAAACCTTCACAGTTCACACACACACTGCCAACACACACCCACGATTCCTCCGCAAGGATGCTCACAGGTCTTCATTGTCCTGTCCATGCATCCGAACGTCACATTCTCATGCACTAATGCGAGGTCCCATGTGCAAAAGCACACACTTACCCATAGACGTGCACACTTCCAGAGACACTCTGCCCCCCACACACACCGACTCACACATACAGTATGCTTTCAAATTCATGCTGCTACACATCCAGAGCTCTCTCATTCACTGTCAGACACTCAAGCTCCCACGCAGCCGCGCCGTCATCCACATTCACACACAGATGCACACTCCCTGGGCTACACACGCACGTGCTCCCTCACACACCTGAGCCCCACCTCACGGACACACACTTCCACACTCCCACACCCATTGCAACCCACCCAGAGATCCCAGGTGGGTGTGCTCTCACATAGCCACATGTTTACAAACCCACAGACACACTCAGGTTCCCATGCATTGGTGCACACACCCCTGGGCATGTGTGCAGGACGAGCCCTTTCTCATAGTAACAATCTCACACTCACACTTGCGTGCATTGGCACCCTGGCGGCCCAGTCAGGTGACCGGTACACACTATGCCTTCCTCTCCACAGGGCCCCGGCTCAGGGCTCCTAAACCCCCAGGAACACGGCGAGAACAGCCCTTCGCTAAATTCCAGCTCGAGACCGATTCCCTCCCCTTCCCCAGAAAGCTGACCTTGCCCCCCACCCTCTCCTGTGACCCCCTCAGTCTTCCTCAGTCTCTACAGTGATCCCCATTCTCTGTCCTTCCTGCCCCAGTCAACGCTGCGGGCAGAGGCAAGGTATCATTCACCCCATATGTCCAGCTCCTGGCACACTGAAGGTGCTTAGGCACCGTTTTTAGAATGAACGGAATTTAAAGAAAAAGGCACTCCCTGGAAACCCGGGGTGGCTCCCAGAAAGTTTCTTCAAAATACAGCAGAAGGACCTCTCTGGCTCCTCTAATTTCACTAAAGTCCCCCAGAACATTCACCAGGAACCCTCAGAGAACATCGGAGGGAAACCTGACATGCCTACTCTTGGGCCCTTTGAGAAACAGCCCCCAGCCACCTTCCCTGACTTCACCGACCAGTCTCTCAATGGGCACTGCGCAGTCTGCGCTTGCGCACCTCATCTGGGCTACCCTGTTCTGTTGCCATGGGAACACCCAGCCTGTCTCGCCAGGCTCTGGAGATGGAGACCCTAAACCCAGAGCGCAAGCGCTGCCCCTCCACTGCAAAGGAGGCCCCGCCCCCTGATCAATGATTGGCCCCGCCTCTTTATAGCTCCCGCCCCAAAGTCTGGGCACCTCTTCCCGCTGGGACCTTGGGGCACTCCGCGGGTCCCCTCAGGCCCCAGCTCAGAGTGCAATTAGGACGAGAACAGATGGACCTCCAGACGGTGGGTGGAGAGGGTCCGGACAGGGCCCTAGGGCCCTCGGGGGAGGGACTCACCTTCGGGAGGAGGCAAACGAGAAGTGAGCGGGGGTGTTGGGGGAGAAGTTGCGGGGGCTGTCCAGAGGGCTGCTACCTGCGGGGGAGAGGGAGGTGCTTTAGGCCTGCAGCCGAGGGCAGTCCCACCAGGCCGCTCAAAGTGGGTTGCAAAACTCAGCCCGGCTCCTTTAATCTAGGTCCCCCAAGTCTGGGGGGGGGCCCACGCCCCTCTGACTGTAGGCCTCCTCTCCGATCATTTTTGGTTCTTCTGTCAGCAGAGCCCTGCTCTTCAGCTATGGCTCCTCCCTCTGTCCCACCCCTCTCCAATTCAGCTTCGTCTGAGCTCTGCCCATCGACTCCCTTTGCTCTGCGAACTGACCCCGCCCACACAAGGATGACCACGCCCCCCGCCCAATCCGGACCCGCCTCTTTCCATCCTGCTATATGGCCACGCCCCCTCCTGGGCCCCGCCTCCTCCTGCCTGGTTCACGTCAACCAAGACTGCAGCCCCGGTCTCACCTAAGTGGCCGGGCAGCGGGGAGTGAGGTCGCGGCAGCGTGGGCGAAGTGCTTGTCAGGATGAGGCTTTTCCGGTTACTGGTGCGGCAGCTGCGGGGAAGGAAAAGCAAGGGGGCCCGGCCAGGCCGCAGCCCAGTGAGTTGCTGAAGCTCTGCAGCCACCCTGACAGCTTATCCTCACTTCTTTCCCATCCAAATGTGCTTGGAGGTGCTCCAGGAGGACAGCTGGAAGAGGAGGCCGTAGACACCCCGGCAGGGCTGTGCATGGCAGGGGAGGCACGTGCAACGTGGGTGTGAGACACTCCCAAGCGTAGGTCATGGTGATCCCGTGTCACATAGGGTGTGATTGGCACGGTGACACAGTTGGCGATTCTGAGGATGTGTCCTTGGGCCTGCGTGTGACATTCCTTGTGTGTATCCTGGGGTAGTGTCCCCTGCGTGAGTTCCACACTGTGACACTGGGTGCATCCGAGCATGACATCAGGTGTCACACACTTGTGCCTTTGTGAGCTGATGTGACACAGTGCAAAATGCAATTGGTCTCTGACTACGTGACCTCTAATGTGTGCATGATACGTGATTTTTGCTACATGTGTCTGTGCTGTGCAGTATTCGGAGTGTGCATGATACTGGGCTTGGGTCTGTGTGACAGCCATCATGCTGTCCACGCGTGGCACCTACTATGTGCGAGTTTAACACCCATGACACTGGGCATGTCCGAGCATCCAACTATGTATGGCACCCTCGAGCCAGTATTTTGTGTGGCAGGGTGTGATTTTGTGCGCTTCTGTCTCTGCAAGAGTCCCTGTCTCTGTTTACCGTGGTGCCAGTGTGACATAGCAAATGCTATGCCTAGCAAGACATCTTGTCTTGTGACATTGTCGGGTGCAGGGACAGGTCATTGCCGTGCATATATCTGTGTGCGTCGTGGATGGCAAGATCACTTTTGTGGATCACCACGCTTGTGACATATTACAAGGCATGCATGACGTCCTGGCTGTGCCTCTGTGTGTCTGTGACACGGGAGGCACCCCTGTCTGTGCATGGCTTTGACCTGTGGCTGCTGCACCGCTGGCTGCCTGGCTGGGTGTGTGTGGCGCCTCCCAGCGTATCTGGGCCACTCGTGCTGGTGTGTGTGTGTGTGTGTGTGTGACATCATGTCCTGTGTGACGCGGTGTGTCACTATTTTCAGTGTGAGGCTGTGCTGTGTGTGGGGGGGTCTATGCTATGAAAAAAGACCTCCCTTTTCTTCTGCCTCCTAGACTCCCAGCTCCCCAGGGGGAGCCCCCAGCCCCTCCAGCCCCCTGGCCCCCAGCCGCAGTGACTGAGCACATTAGCGCGGCCAAGAGCTCGCTGCACGGCGGTGGGGGGAGGCCAGGCTGCGGCTATTGTTCTGAGGGTGCCAAGCCCCCCACCCTCCCCTGCTTCCCCTACCCCCACCGGGCTGCTGGAGCCCGCAGAGCCAGCAGACAAAGGCGCTGCAACCCCCCCACACCCGGCGGACACCCTCCCCTTGCGGTCATCCTTTGCAGCTCCAGCCTCTCGAGTCCCCCCCAGCCCCGGCCCACACCCCCCACCCCACTCAAGCCCATCCCTGGCGAGAAGGCTCAGCGCAGACACCTCTGGCGCAGCTGGAGCGGGCGCAGCATCCTGGGCCCCGCCCTGCCGCCGCAGCCCCGAGGGGCGGCTCTAAGGGGAGGGTCGGGGACAGGGTGAGGGGGTCGGGGGTCTACCTCTTGGTGCGGCGGAACATACTGCCGCCGGGGAAGGAGGGCATCGAGTAATTGGAAAGCGCGGTCCAGAGAGAGTCAGACATGACCCGGCGGCGGCGACATGGTGGCAGGTGCGGCAGCGGCGGCGGCGGCGGCGGCGCGGGGAGCGAGCGCGTGGGGCGGAGGCTGGAGCCGCAGCGGCCAGGGGAGGGCGGGGGAAGGGATGGCCCTGCGGCGGCGGCCGGCCGCGAGGGGGCGCTGCTGCCGCGCGGCGCCGCGCCAGGCCCCGCCCGCGCGCGCGCCCCGGGCGCCCCGACCCCGACCTCTCACAGAAGGGGCGGCCAGCCCTGCGCCTGGCTCCTCAAGGCTCACCTGCTGCTTTTCCGGGGCAGGGGCAAATCCTTCTGGAAGGGAAAGGGGCGAAAGGGTGAAAGTCAGCGTGGAGGTGGGGCTGCTGCCCACAAGGCCACTGAGCTCCCCTGTGGAGCAGAAGCACCGTGGGACATTCGTCAGCCTCAGAACGGTCGCCTTCACCCTGAGCCAGGAATTGAGGGCCAGGATCCTGACAGAAGAGCGCCCCAGGGTAACTTATCTCCTGATTTCCCGGGACCAACACAGGGTCAAGTGCACAGAAGGGGCCCCATATAGGGACAGTGAGTTGTCATTTCAATACACATTGGTGCAAATGAAACAAGAGCTTTTATTTGGAAACTATATATATATATATATATATATATGTTTCTCCAGCTCCTACTGTTATATCAGGTCCTATCCTGGGCACTCAGAACACAGCAGTGAATAAAACCAATAAAAGAGCCTGTCCTTTGGGGACTAGCTTTTAGAAGCATGTCCCTGTAATCCTAGCTGCTTGGGAGGCTGAGGTAGGAGGATCGTGAATTCAAGGCCAGCTTTGGCAACATAGTGAGACCCCATCTCACAAACACAAAATAATACAGCAGCAAGCAGACACTAAATAAGACTAATGTAGAAATGGAGATAAATTTAAGACTAATAAGTGTTAAGAATAAAACTAAACAGGGTGATATAGTCAGTGCTGGGGGGGGGCACGTGGTCAGAGGGGATGCCTCTGGGGAGATGACTTGTAAGTTGATTGCTGGAAGATAAGAGCCAGCCATGGAGAATCTGCAGAGAGGGCGTTCTAGAAGGCACTGCAAGAGCAAAGGCCTGGGAATAGAAAAGAGCTTAGCATGTTCAAGCATGAAGGAATGAATGAATAAATGAATAACTGCTTTACATCCCAACAGACCTACCCCACTTTCAGCCAGATTCACAGAATTAGGCGTGGTAGCTAGTGAGGGCGGCTCAGATTTCAAATGGGACCCCAATTTGGGTGTTGGCCAAGTGGTCTTTTTTTTTTTTAATCATTTCAATGGCAATAATTGTTAGCTATTAACTGTACGTGTCCACATTTAAAGACGATCTTGCTCTATTTGTGGAGCACTCAGAAAATCACTGCAGGTATCAGAAGTGACAATGTCCCAGGCACTTTTCTGGGGAGAACAACGGGGGCAGTGGAAAAACCTTCCGGTCAGATCTGTGCCCAAAGGCTGAGGAGCGGAGTGAATCTGTGGGAGAGCAGGTGGAATGATTCGACAAGGGTTTCCAAAGGTCTTTCAAGGGGACTCCAACCGGGGAGAAATGAAGCGTGTTCTAGATCCTTTCTAGGATCTCTGAAGTCAGAAAGCCTGGGCTCAGAACCTCAGTTTTGTCTTTAATGACCTTGGCAAAGGACCTTCCAAATGTCCTGTGTCTCCTACTGGATTCTGTGACGTGCTGCAGTTACCTAGCACCTTAGCATCATGCCTAGCACATAGTATGTCTCCAATGAACATTAAATCATAAGAACAGGAGTTATTATGGGTAGACATGTGACGTGACACAGGATGACCCCGAGGATCCTCCCACTCCTGTGTACAAAGGACAGACACTTGGGCAGGGTGAAAGGGCAGTCTTGCCCTCCAGAGTCAAGGGTGACCAGAAATCCACACCATGTTTTCCCTCTGTCTTTTCAGGATTGGCGTGAATGAGCACCTGGCTGGACCCGCTGACTGGGCTGCCCGTCCTGCAATGGCCCAGGCAAAAGCAAGACCTGGATTTTCCTGGCCACGGAGCCCAGGGCTCCAGACCCTTGAGACTTGACCTAGAAAGGTACTTTAAATACCACTCAAAGATGTCCCGCGCCGAGCCTCGGCCACTAGCGGCCCCAGAACATTCTGGGATCAAAGGAAGGGGCAAACTGAAGCTGCAGAAGTTCCCACGCTTGGCCTCAGTGGGGACAGATGCCACCTCCCCCCTCAACTGCAGAGCCCCACCTCCCCCCAACAGCAGAGCCGCTCTGCCAAGCGGGTTCTGCTTCTCCCCGGGATGAATGAGTGACTGGAGCTGCGGATGAGACATGAGGACTCCGGCAGCAGTTTCTCTACATGTTCCCAGGGTGGGACGTCCCCTAGGGAGCTGCACCAGTCCACGCGAGTACACCCAGGCACCCAAGTGGTTAACTCGGCTAGAAGAGGTGGGGGCAGCACCTCCGGCAGGGGTCGCCGGGCCAAGGGCAAGCTCAGGTTTGGGTAGGTGGATGAGCAGGAGGGAGCTGGTTTGGGGGCGTGGTCTTGCGCGGGAGACAGAAGTCCCGCGTGGCGCTGAGCCAATGGGAGCCAGCGCCGGCTCGGGGGGCGGGGATACCCCCCATGCGGGCTCCGCCCCTTTCCGCCCTTTGCCGGGCCCCGACGGCGCGTACCCAGTGGAGCTGCGCTGCACGCTGCGCCTGCTCTGGCTCTGTCACAGCGCCTTCCCTTTCCTCAGAACACATTCCCCAACCCATCCCTGGGAGGGGCAGGGAAGCCGAGGAAGACTTCCGAAAGGCTGAAATGCTGCGATTGGGCCACTTGGGCTCTGTTTGCAAGCAAATTAGCTTTCTAGCCCATGTCTGGCTCCAGCCACATCCAGACGCCTGGGAAGTCCTTCCTGCCGTCTGATCTTTATGATCTTTTTTTTTTTTTTTCATGCTGCACTGACCGATCAGCCCTCCCCCACCTTAGTCTCCGACCTTGGGAATGGTGGAGTAGGGAGCCTAGAGATGGGCAAGATCCCAGGTAAGAGCTTGGATCCTCCTCTGCTGCCAAGCGCTAGGTTGGGGTGTAGCTTGACTGTGACCCCATATTTAGATTAGTGGAGACTCAAGAGCGCCGAGTGTGAGGCTGACCTCCAAGGAGGCGCAGGAGAACCCACCCCAGGCAAGACTTGGGGTGAGGCATAGACCGTCCCCCCCACCCCTGGAAGCTGGTATATCGGCCATGGTCACAGTAAACCTCCGCATTAACTCCTCAGGAGCGCCCGCCCAGGACAGGCAGGCCAGAGCAGAGGACCCTTCCCAGCTTCGGAATCCCCACCCACCTTGGAGGCGGGAGACCCAGATATCTGGATTCCTCCCCGCCCTCCCTTCACTCCCCAACACCCCTCAGCGTCCCACTCCGCGCAGTGGACCCACGGCCTCCTGCGCCTGCGCAGCCTGGCCACCAGCATCTCCTAAGGCTGCGAGGAGCTAAAAATCGCTCCCGCCCACCCACAAGCTGGGCTGGACTTGAGGATCGCGGGCGGGGGGGGGGGCGGCGTTGTAGTGGAGAGAGGGGGCGGCGTGCGGAGTGGGAAGGCTGGCTGTCTAGGTGCCCGTCCAATTAGGGCAGTAGGAAGAAGCCGGGTGGCCGCGCAGGTGCATGGAGGACGCGCGAATCCCACGCCTCGGCAAGGGCTCCGGGCGGCGGTGCGGGACCGGCCGCCGCGCAAACATGTTTACTGCGCCGCGGCGCCGGGGTCCCCGAGGGGCGCGCGCTCTGGGGCGGGAACTTTGCGCGCGGCCCCGCGCCCCCAGCCTGGCGAGGCGCCTCCGGGGCGGTGACTTCGGGGCCCCGGCGCCCTCCCCTTCCCGTGGGCCGCCCTCGAGGGGGAGCGCCCGGCTGCGCCCCTCCACCGGCGCCCTGGATCTCGGGCGACGCCTGAGGGGCGGGGTCCCCATCGCTGAGGGACGCGCGCGGCCGCCCCCAGGCGGCACCCCGAGGCCGTGGGAGGGAGGGGGCGCCCCAGCCGACCCCGGCGCAAGTTCTCCCACCTGCCGGCCCAGCCCAGCCCCGCTCCGGGGGGCGCCGATCCCCCCACCCCCGTTCCCTGCACCCGGGGACCTGGGGCTGCCGCGGTACCTGCAGCCTCCGGCGACGGATGAGGCCCGAATCGTCCATGGCGGTGGCGGTGGCGGCGGCGGCGACTTCGGCCCCGGGGAGGGAGGAAGGAGGCGGTGGCGGAGGGGGGAGGGAGGAAGGAGGAGGGAGGAGAAGCCGCGGGAACCGCGGCGGCGGCGGCGGCGGCGGCTGGGGGGGGTGGGGGTGGCGGAGGCGGAGCGAAGTGGGGCGGGCCCGGCGCCGTCACTGCGTCTGGGCGCCCGAGCTTGGCCTCGGCCACCACTGCTGCCCGCGCTGGGGTGGGCGGGGGATGGGAGGGGACGGGAGGCGGGGTGGAGCCTCCAGATGCCCCCAGGGGGCGTCATGGCCCCAGAGCCCCTATAGAGACACCCATGGTTAGAGACATTCTCATGGGTAGAACCCCCCCAACCCAAGGAGCATCCCAAGGGACGCTCTCTCCCTGAGATGTACCTACTCTGCGGACATTCCCCCAGGGATCCCCTAGGGGGCCGTTCCCACGGGGAGTTACTTTCTCTAGGGATGCCCTATGCCAATCCAGAACTGTCCCCCAACCCCGAAAACCACTCCTGAGAGAGAGGAGGCTCTGGGAGGTAGCATTTCATCCCAACTCCCCCCTCCCCGAAGATGCATTTCCGCAGAGAAAGACCCTACGGGGTGACATCATGTGGGGTCCCCTGAGGAGGATAGCCCCCATGTCAGACCCCCTTAAAAGCCAAATTCTCTGTGTGAAATTGTCCCTATCCACCAGGCCCTTAGAGCCCGGAAGGTTCATTCATACACAGTCGTATTTTTCACAGAGGAGACCCGTCCCCCAGAGAGAGGATGCAGCCCTTCCTTTGCCTCTCCCCAGAGAACCCTGCAGCCCCTCTAACGACCCAGCCCTCATGATCAGGATTAAAGAGGCAGGCCAGGTCGGGCTATATTTATAAGAGCGATTAGCTAGTAGCTGGGGACTGGGCAACTGAAGCGATTTCCACCCGGTGTCGCCTGCGTTCACACAGCTGAGGCCAATCGACCAGGCCTCCCGGAGCTAGAGAGGAAAAAATCTGATCCCCCCGCAGTCCGCGTTGTGGCGCTAAGGATAGAGAGAGAAAAGGGTCTCCTAAGGTTGCAGCCTGTAGCTAGCTCCAAGGTCCTGGAGGGCGCAGTCACCGGACGAGAGCGACCCCTGCTGGACAAGGCATGGGACAGCAAGGTCTAGGCCCAGGTGTTCTTCGGAGGCTTGGCTTCTCCTCTCGGCGTCTTTCCTGTGTTATGGCTGTCTGTGTCTCTTTATCTCCGTTCGTTGGCATATTTGTGTGGCCGCCTTGCTGAGTCTGTTGCTTCCTTTTGTCTCTGTCCACGGCCTGAACGCCGCTCACGTCGGCTGGGGAAGGGGGAGCTCTCCGTGGTGCTGGCCTCGCGCTTTCCTGTCCACGGTGCTGAAATTCCACCGAAGGGTGAGTGGTTGATGTCAGGGAAGATGAGGCCTGGAGAGTCTGCTAAGAGGTATAGCCCAGAGGCTGGATAGATCCAACCCACAAGCACCCTGGTCCACCTCAAGACAGACCAAGGGAAGGCTAGGTTCTGTAGGTCTTCCTTGCTGAAGCTTTTATAATGTCACTGGGTGCCCACAGAGAGACTGAGACAGCATCTACTGATTTAGTCCTTTGCTCAATACTGATTGAGCACTCACTTTGTGCCAAATAGTGCTTGGGGATCTCAAAGCCATAGCAGACCAAAAAAATCTCTGCTTTCCCCTGCCTGAGATGGGAGGAAGATAGAGTTGTGGTGTAGGTCATTGCTCACAAAACCCACTTCTACACACATTACAGCCTGCAGCTGTAGCCCTGTGGCATCCGATCCCGTCAGATCTCGGAAACTAAGCAGGGTCGGGCCTGGTTAGTTCTTGGATGGGAGACCACCTGGGAACACCAGAAGCTGTAGGCTTGGGAGAAGGACCTGGCAACCCCCTCCCAAAAATCAATCTGACATTGAAAACCCTATGAACAGCAGAGAAGCACTGACAATAGTGTTTCCCCTGTTGTACAGAGGGTCACTATGAGTCAGATACCGACTCAACGGCACCTAACAACAACAACAACAACACACACTACAAGCGCAAGCAGGTATACACTCTGCAAACATGCACACCAACATGGACACATAAACACATGTTCAGAACACAGACCCACACACGAGTCCATGTGCACACATGGCAAATAAACATTCAGCCAATATGGGCCCATTTAAACATACTCTGCAAGCACCCACGCCTACAAGCACATACTCAGTGGACACAGACACACAAAACACATATTCACACATGCTCTGTGCAGATACACTCCTCAAACACCTATCCATACATTCTGCAAATATGCACCTGTACAAACGCATACTCAGCAAACACAGAGCCAAAAGTATATGCACATGTATTTGCAAATTTGCATTCAGCACACACAGACACGCACAACATGCATAAACACATGGACACATAAATCTCACTCTGTTCACATATGCACACTCCAGGCGCAGTGCTGCACTCCTGTAATCCCAGAGGCTTGGGAGGTGGAGGCAGGAGGATCACAAGTTTGAGACCAGAGGCAGTCCGTGTAACTTAGCAAGACCCTATCTCAAAAACTAAAAAAAAAAATGGGCTGGGGATGCAGCTCAGTGGTCCAGCACTCGCAAAGCATGCAAGCGCGAGGCCCTGGGTTCAACCCCCAGTACCAAAAAAAAAAAAAAAAAAAAAAATGCACACGTATTTAGCAAACAGACGTATGCATGCTCATTAAATGCAAAAACAAACATGTAGACTCAATAAACACAAGAACATTCACATAATTCCCAAACCAAGGGGTGCTCAGTTGGGAAGAACTTCCCCCGATACAAAGACATATTGTCCTCCCAACACAGTACACACACACACACACACACACACACACACACACACACACACCCCACACACACAGACACACACACATGCTGCAAGGCTGTTGTTCCCATCTCCCGTTCAAATGTCAGTTCTATGAAGATTGAGATTTTCATGTTGTGTTCACTACTGCATCCCAAAAGCCTAGCACACAATAGGTGCTCAATAAATGTTTGTTGAATGAATGGATGAGTCAAGAGAACACTCAGAAGGGACACACAATTACAGAAACCAGAGAAGGACATAGAAGTATGTGCAAGCACTTACGTGTTTGAGAAACAGACAACATCCTGTTCGGTGCATGATAATATTCCTTTGCTTACTGTTGGCCAACAACCTTGTTCCATTGCCTTACTCACAATTTTCCAAGGACCACTGCTCTAATCCTACCTCCTATCTCCCATGTTTACTATGACACACTTGGCTTGGAACACACACAGTCCTCCTGATTCTGAACACACACACACATGCAGATGTAACACACATACACCATCCAACCAAGAGACACACATACACATACTCTCACACAACAAACAAGAGACACCCAGGTGCACTGAACGCCCACAGCGCACACAATCACTCACTGACCTCACCCACACACAGGCATACACACAACCCTCCCCAAACATATAGACAAATAAATTAACTCGCAAGTTCAACTTAAGAGCAAACACTTGAATCTACACATACCAGCTTTAAGTCCATCAGCTTTTGGTCCGTGGCGGTGGGGGCGGGACTAAGGGAAGTCCCACCCCTGCGTCAAGCCACGCCCACTTCAGCTGCCACTCTTCCCTGGACTTGATCCTTCAGTGTCTCAGCAGCCCCTAGACCCCAGTCTGGCTAACAGGTGAGAAGCAGGGGTCAGGGAGGCGGGAAGAGACCAGCCTTGTCTCACACACCCTAGGTCTCCCCTCCCCTGAAGCTTTTGGACCCCAGAGACAGAACCGTAGTCCTGCCACAGCCAAGCTTGGTCTCGAAGGTCCCAGCCCTGGGTGACCACACCTAAGCCGATTGTGATCCGCTAGAAGGTGACCGTGAGAGGGGACAGCAAGAAGGAGGAAAGAGGCTGGACAGGAGAGAGGGAGAAATTACCTGGCAGGCGAGGGAGACTGGAAAAGCAAGGGGGAGTCTAGTGGGCTCTGAGGAAAGAGGGGGTGAATGGGGGCCATAAAGGGTGGGAGATCTGCCAGAGGTGTGGATTAAGCTGGGAGGAGCTGGCACCTGCTCCTGAGGGGTTGGAAGGCTACAAACAGGAGGGGGTCCTGGGTCAAAGGCAGATGCTGCCCACTGCTCAGCCCCCGGGGACTTGAAGATCCCTTGGCCATCGCCCAGTCTCCTCACTAACTGCCCATCCTCTGCGCTGCCTGGCACTCCAATCGAGGGTGCCACCTGGACATCTTGGAAAATGGACAGTCACACTTCAGCCTCCACCTCCCCTGGCTCTTATCTCAGGTGGACATGGCCTGCGGGGGCCACATTCGATCCAGTGCCCTGCACTGGGCCCTGCAACTGACCCTGGCATGGATCCTACTGGGGGCTTGCCAAGGGGGCCACCCACTTGAAGGGAGGTCTGGGAGACATCATGGGCTGGCAGCCACTCTGGGCACAGGCCAGCTGCACCTGGCAGGTGAGTACCCTAGACCCCATCTAGCCCCCCACCCTGCCCTCACCACTCCACCATGGCAATGCCAGGATTTCCTTATGAGAGAGGTATAGGGTGGCCAAGAGGGTGGGCAGCTGGGGCTAGTGCTGAGGAACGGTGATTAACAGCACAGATTCTGGGTGTCAGACTGCCTGGGTGCAAATCCCAAATCTGCCAGCCTGGTGGCACACGCCTGTAATCCCAGTGGCTCAGGAGGCAGGATGATCACAAGTTCAAGGCCAGAGGCAGCCTGTGTAATTTAGCAAGATCCTGTCTCAAAATAAAAATTAAAAAGGGGTTGAGGGTGCAGCCCAGTGATAGAGCACGTGGCTCTGAGTTCAATCCTCAGCACTGAGAAAAAAAAAAAAAAACTCAGGTCTGCCAGTTTGTGTGACCCCGGGAAATTCCTCTGGGCCTCGTGTGGGCCACTAAAAAAGGGGGAGAAAAGACTGAGCACAGGGGCACACACCTGTAATCCCAGTGACAAGAGAGGTGGAGGCAGAAGGATCACAAGTTTGAGGCCAGAGGCAGCCTGCGTAACTTGGTGAGACCTTGTCTCAAAATTAAAAAAAAAAAAAAAAAAATTTTAAGGGGACTGGAAGCCAGGCGCTGTGACGCACGCCTGTAATATCAGCGGCTCGGGAGACGGAGGCAGGAGGATTGCACGTTCGAGACCAGAGGCAGTCTTCGTAATTTAGTGAGACCCTGTCTCAAAAAGTAAAAAAAAAAAAAAAAGGGCTGGGGGGTGCAGCGCAGTGGTCCAGCACTTGCAAAGCATGGAAGCGCGGGGCCCTGGGTTCAACCCCTAGTACTGAAAAAAAAAAAAAAAAAAATTAAAGGGACTGGGAGGGCAGCTTGATGTCAGAGAGAATTTGCAAAGTATGCATGAAGCCCTGGATTCAGCCCCTCAGTGCTGGAAGAAAAAAAAAGGTGGGGCTGGAAGAAAAAAAAAGGTTGGGGTGGGGAGGGAGAAGAAATAACAGCCCTACCTCATAAAGGTATTGTGAAGATTAAGTATATGAACACACCTTTTCTGTTGTTGTTGTTAGATGCCATCGAGTCGTGTCCGATTCTCATGGGGTTTTCAATCTCATAGGGTTTTCAATGGCAGATTGTTTCAGGATTGCCTTGGGAGTGGGTTGCCACATCCTTCTCCCATTTTTGCGGTGCTGGGAATTGAACTCGGGGCCTCAGAGACTGCAGCGCAGCGCTCTACCAATTGAGCTAAATCCCAGCCCACACCTTTTCTAGAAACAAAAAATACTATGACTCTTATAAGTGATATTTGATTATGACTACTGGAAGCTGCATTTGCAGTCCAAGAGAAGTATCTGTTCTTAAGGTTTTGTGTCTGGGAGCCTGATGTAACTTTGGTCTCTTCTGTGCAGGGACCCCTCAGGCCTTGGTTCCCCAACCTCACCTGAAGATCCAAGAGCCTGGCTCCCAGGTCTCTGCGTTGCCAGAACCTTGTTGCCCCTTAGAGGTGGAGACTCCACAGGCATCAGGCCCTTGGATTCTCCCAGACAGTTGCGGGGCGCCGAGCCCCCGGTGAGTACAGCAATCTGCTAGCTTTTTCTCCTGTCTTCTGCCCCCATTGCTGGGGGGCCTGGGCCAGACAGCCCCTCCTCACCCTGAGGTTCCTGATCTATTGGGCCCCGTCTCTCCCGATGTCCAGATGCGAAGCTTTCCTGGGCCGCCTCCAAGGAGCCCTTCGCAATCGCTTCCGCCTGCTGCTGTTGGGGGTCCGCCAAGTGCAGCCCCTCTGCGCGGAACTCTGCCAGGCCTGGTAGGCGGGGCAAGGCATGAGGGAGGGAAGTGGTTTGGGATTTGGGCAGGACAGAGGGCGGGGCCTGCCGCCTGGCCTCGTGTTTGGAGGGGCGTGGCCTGCCTGTTACAGGACAGAGATTTGTGGGGATGAGGTCTAGTGTTCAGGGCAGAAAGAGGAAAGCCTGTTGATGCTCGGGGGCCTTTAGGATGGCAGTGTGGGGGCGTGGCCGCTCATGGGCCCAGCAGTTCAAAGGAGGCGAGCTTCTTGATTGTTAGAGAAGCTAAAAGGCTGGGGAATGTAATGTGCTGGCCAAAAACAAGTGGTCTGAGGTCTGCGTATATGACGCCATCTGTGGCATGCCTTGGGTATGGGTGGAAGGAGTAAATAAACTACAGGGTGAGATGTGCTGGGGGTGTGTAGTTCAGTGAGCATGTGTGAGGCCCGGGGTTCGATCCCCAGCATCTCCAAAATAAAGATCCATTGTTAGGTTTAGCTTAGTTTGGTAGAGTGCTGGTCTGTACTCTCTGAGGTCCTGGGTTCGATCTCCAGAACCGCAAAAACGGGAGAAAGACCTGGCAGCCCACTCCTAAAACAATCCAGAAAACAATCAGCCATTGGAAACCCTATGAATAGCAGAGAAGCACTGACATAGTGCCAGACATGGCACAGTGTTGGGAGTGTTCCGTTTTATTGTATATGGAGTTGCTATGAGTCAGACCCGATTCGACAGCCCCTGACAACAACATTTAAAAAAATGTTGTGCATGGGCTGTGCATGAGAGCAGCTCTAAGAGGTGGCACCTGGATCTGAAGGAGCGCCATACACTGGACACAGACTTGGAAGGTAGAAATGCTGCTAGAACCCGGAAGTGGAGCCTTGCCCTAACTTCTTTTCACATTATCCCCAGGTTCACCACCTGCGAAGATGACCTCACCTGCGGCCCAACTTGGCTGCCACCCTCCGAAAAGAGGGGCTGTGAGCCTGGCTGCCGCACCTATGGGCAGGTGAGCATGGGCCAGAGAGCAAAAGAAGACTGATGTCTTTTTTTTCCTTTCTTTCTTTCTTTCTTTCTTTCTTTTTCTTTCTTTCTTTCTTTCGTCTATTTTTTTTTCTTTACGATCCTTTTGCCTTTCCTCCCCTCCATGCTGGTTCCTGATGCCTTATCTTAATGTGCTAGACGCTGGGGTCCCTACTTGCAATCCCAAGGCCTCCCTGGTCCACCCTTCGCCCTGCCCAGCCTAACCTCCATCCTGGGATGTGCGCATAGCCCCATCGAGCCCAGACTGCCCTTCCAAGAGACCATCTTGGCTGTGGGTCAGTCCACAGTCTCCTTTCACCCCCAGAACCTAGAGACCCAGGCGCCCATAGATTCCCTGACTCCACCCTCCAAGGAACGCCTAGCCCCTCCCAAGAGGCCACGCCCCATCCCCGCCCCCCAGCGCAGAAGCCCCGCCCCCAGTGTATCAGGTCTCCGCCCTCTCCAGCTCTGACTCCAACTTTTCTCTTAGACCTTCGCTGATGGAGCAGAACTCTGTCGCTCGGTTCTGGGTCACTCCCTGCCGTCGGCAGCTCCTGGCTCCCATCATTGCCTCAACATCTCCATCTCGGGGCCGCCGCGTCCCACGCGCGGACGACGAGCCCGGGAATTAATCACCTCCTGGCGCTCCCGCCGCCCTCGCACCTCCACCCTGGACGCAGCGGGCAGCGGCAGCGGCAGCGGCAGCGGCCCCTAGCGGGCGCCTGGATGTAAATGAAAGGCATTTCTCTTCCTAAGGCCAGGCGTCTCTAGACCCGAGAGCCTCACCCCTCCCCTCATTTCCAGATTCCTGTCCCTCTTCCCTGGGGCTTCCTGACAAATGAGCCAGCTGTCGATTATTTTTCCCTCTTCCTCCTGAATAAAGTAGCCCGCTAGAGCACGTGATGCGACTGCTTCTTGGGGGAATAACTGGGAATAACTGCCAGAAAGTGATAGGTATCTCACGTCTTGATCCTCAGGTCTTAGGGTTAGTGACTACTTCACACTAGAGTGTAAATGACACATGGACTATATCCTGGAGTGTTGATCATACAATTCCGAATAACGAGGTGGCAGAGATGGAGGCAGGGGATCAAAAGAGGGGCCCACAAATGTAGGAAGTGTGACTGCACTTAGTGCCCCAACCCCTGTCAAGAAGCCTCATGACCGGCTCGGGAGGCGGAGGCGGGAGGATTGCAAGTTCGAGACCAGAGGCAGTCTGCGTAATTTAGCGAGACCCTGTCTCAAAAAGTAAAACAAGAAATGGGCTGAGGTGCAGCTCAGTGGTCCAGCACTTGCAGAGCATGCAGGCGCGAGGCCCTGGGTTCAACCCCCAGTACCGCAAAAAAAAAAGAAAGAAAAGAAAAGAAGCCTCATGACCTCCATACACACTCTATGCCTTTCCTTCCTAAGAAGCCCCAACATCCGGGTTAATAAGGTCTCCTTTTCCTTCCTTCTTCCTTCCTCCCCTCTCCCAGCTTCAGATCTAGGGCAAAGGACTGGACTCAGGTTCAGAACTTTGGATGTGAACGTGACTAATAATCTTCCTCCCACCCGCAGGCACTAGGAGTCTGTCTCTCCATTCTGTATAAAAGCAATATCCCTGTTGGCTGTTCAACAGAGCAAGATGAATGGATGTTTCCTGTGTTCCACATGGTACACTGAGATAGAGATTAAGCCTCTTCCCTGTTCTCGGGGAAGACAGAACAGCACAAAATGTGCTGGGTGAGTAGCACGCAGGCCTCGTTCCCCCGTGATAGGAACTCTGCTCCAATTGCCTTCAAGCCGAAACAGTAGTGAGATTCAGGAAAGCCTGTGTCTAGGTGCTTTAATGATTCTACAAACCCATTTGTATCTTTTTCTTGCTACACTCTGGCCAGCAACTCCGTCGTTCCAGGAGTTCAAATATGCTTATTTCTCTGTAAAACTGGCAATTAGTTTCCAGGGTGGGCCATCACTGATCCAGCCTCATCATAAGCCCATCTCCAATCACTGGGAGAGTGGCAGGTCAACAACCAAAAAGGAAGGCCCTCTACTAGATGGATTGATACAGTGGCTGTAACAATGGACTTAAGCATAAACAGCGTGTGCCTGGCACAGAATCAGGGAGTGTTTCCTTCTGTAGTACACAGGATTGCTGAGTCAGACCTGACTCAGTGGCACCTAAGAACAATCACTGTGCTCAGGGGATTTTGCAATTCTCACTGGCCTGATCTGAGTTATGGGCTCATAGGGTTTTCAATGGCTGGCTGTTTCGGGATTGCCTTGGGAGTGGATTGCCAGGTCCTTCTCGCATTTTTGGGGTGCTAGGAATCAAACTCGGGACCTCAGAGACTGCAGCACAGCGCTCTACCAACTGAGCTAAATCCAATCCCGAAACAGTCAGCCATTGAAAACCCTATGAGGGTCGCTATGAGTCGGATTCTGACTCGACGGCACCTACCAACAACAACAAGAAGCTGAGAGTCAAGATCGTCCATACTGGCCTTGAACTCCCATCCATTCTGCTGCAGACTCCCACACTCAGATAAATGACACACTTCTTGTTCTTTTGTGTGTGTGTGTGTGTGGTGATGGTGATTGACACCAGGGCCTTATTCATGCTAGGCAAGCACTCTAATACTGGGCCATAGCCCCAGCCCCAGCCCTCAGGTGTTTTGGATTTTGGTTGTTTGTGTTTTCCTAAGATAAGGTCTCTCTGTGTAGACCAGGCTGGCTGCAAACTCTCGATCCTCCTGCCTCAGCCTCCCCACTGTTGGGATTACAGGTGTGTGCCACCACACCTGTTGCTTTGCCCAGCCTGTTTGAGCCTTACTTTCTTCACCTGTAAAATGGAAATAATTTCCTCTTCTCAAGGACTGTCAGGAGAATTCAGTGAGTTAATGCAAGTTGTTCTGATTATCTAACATCACCGCATAACAAATAGCTCCAAATACAAATAGTGGTGAAAAACCACAACCGCCATTATTGTGTTCAGGGTTCTGAGGTTTGGGCTCAGTTGAGTTCTTTTCTTTTGGGGGGAAGTAGTAGAAATGAAACCCAGGCCCTTGCACATGCTAGGCAAGCCAGGGCCTGGCTTCATTATTATTTTTTAACTTTTTTTTATCAGTAATTTTTAATGTACCATTCAATGGCTCTCCTTATGACATTTCCATACATGCATTTCATTGTATTTGGCTATTATTTTTTCATGCAGATTCTTTATTGATTCCATCAATGTATTAGTAGATACGGTAATGATACTTTTACCTTCTCTTAACCAAAAATATAACAGATACTTACACTCAGTGAAAATACAAAGAGCATACAAAGGCACGGTCTTTCTAAAAGATAAATTTGAGAGATCAAAAATAGCAGACACTGCTTGTTACAGGATTCTTTACAATCAATTCTGCAGTATGATTGCTATTTGGTTGTTACCACTATGCAATTTTATTTTTGCTTTTTGCTGTTATTTCAATTTTTTTTTTTTTTTTTTTTTTTTTTTGCGGTGCTGGGGGTTGAACCCAGGGCCTCACATTTACATGATCTGCAAGTGCTGGAGCACTGAGCTGCACCCCCAGCCCCCTTTTTTTTTTTTTTTTTTGAGACAGGGTCTCACTAAATTACGCCACCACGCCCAGCTGTTGTTTCAATTTTAAGAGATCAAGTTCAACTGCAACTCTGTATATTAAAAATAAAGGAGCCAGGCACCATGGTGCTCCCCTACAATTCCAGTGACTCAGAAGGCTGAGGCAGGAGGATCACAGGTTCGAGGCCAGAGGCAATCTGCTTAATTTAGGGAGATCCTGTCTCAAAACAGAAAACATAAAAGGGATTAGGGGCGCAGCTCAGTGGCAGAGAACCTGTCTAGCAGGTGTGAGGCCATGGGTTCAACCCTGTAGTACCACAAAATATAAGTAAATGTTTTTTAAAAAGCACAAAAAAGTGCTGAAGATAAAGCGAGGTTCAAGTTTTTTGTTGTTGCTTTTTGTGGTACTGGGGTGCTGAAGCCAGGGCCTGATGCAGACTTTGCAAGTGCTCTACCACCGAGCTGCACCCTCAGCCACTTTTCCATTTTTTATCTTGTGACAAGGTCTCACTAAGTTACACAGGCTGCCTATGACCTCGAACTTATTATCCTCCTGACTCTGCCTCCCAAGTCTCCGGATTACAGGCATGTACCTCCATGCCTAGCTCGGGTTCAAGTTTAAAACTGGAAATCTACTGTGTCTTTTTTCTGAAGATGGATCCCTTTTCTTCTACCTTTTACTCTTAATGATAAGGTTTATATATATCAGAAACATATATCTCAATAATAATCACTATTTACCTACATAAGGAAACTTTTTTCTCCCTGCTTTTCTTAAGAGTGGTAAGAACAATTTATTTTATTTTGTATTTTTTAGTTGTTTTTGAGACAGGATCTTGCTGCATACCTCTGGCTGGCCTGGCTCTCACTATGTAGACCAGGCTGGCCTCAAACTTGGCGTCAAGCCTCCTTCTTCAGCCTCCCGAGTGCTGGGATTACAGGCGTGCGCCACTACACACAGCCGAGAGAACAATCTATGAACAATACTCTAGGTCTGTTCATAGAAATCCATATGGTCACTGCTGAATTTCCAGGTTGGGAGATACTCTTGGGGAGGTGACAGGGACAAGGATGACACGGCATTTCACTTTCGTGAAAACCCCTTGAGGACTTTTCTCCTCCCCAATGTTTCTTTTGCTTTGTTTCTCCCCCAGTAGTGGGATGTTGAACACTGGGCTTTGCAGATGCTAGCCGAGTTCTCTACCACTGATCAGCACCCCCAGCTCCCCCCATCTTTTTTTTTTTTTTTGTGGTACTGGGGCTTGAACCCAGGGCCTCACGCTTGCATGCTCTGCAAGTGCTGGACCACTGAGCTGCACCCTCAGCCTTTTTTTTTTTTTTTTTTAACTTTTTGAGACAGAGTCTCAGCTAAGTTATGCAGACTGCCTCTGGTCTCGAACTTGCGATCCTCCTGCCTCTGCCTCCCGAGCCGCTGGGATTACAGGTGTGCGCCACCACACCCAGGACCCCCAGACCCTTCTTAGATTTTTATTTCAAGACAGGGTCTCACTGAGTTGCACTGGCTGCCTCTGGCCTCAAACTTGTGATCCTCCTGTCTCAGCTTCCTTTGTGCTGGAATCACAGGCATGGCCAGTGTGCCTGGTTCCTCCCCTACCTGGTGACAAGACCTCTCCAGGTTGAGAAAGGGTCTTGTGAGACCCACGCTGGCCTCCAACTCACAACCTTCCTGCCTCAGCCTTCTGAACATGGGATCACCCTCATGGCCACTGTGTCAGCCCATTATGAAGAGATTTATTGGAACTTACCATCTGGCAAAAGTTTGCACCAAGGTTTTCAATAGTCTTCAATAGTGTTGGTGGATGTGGAGTTTGTGGTGGGAGGAGAGGGCACGAGTCTCTTCCATAAAGTTATATATACATTTGTAAAATAAAAATAAGAACAAGCCCGGTGCCAATGGAGCATATCTGCAATCCCAGCAGGAGGCTGAAGGAGGAGGATTGCAAATTTGAGGCTGGAGGCAGCCTGTGCAAATTAGCCAGACCCTGTATCAAAAATGAAAAATAAAACAGGGGGCTAGGGTGCAGCCCAATGATAGAGCACTTGCCTAGCTTGCACGAGACCCTAGGTTCAACTCCCAGTACTGAAAAAAAACAGAACAAATTGGAGATTTGCAATTGCAGCAAATAGGGGTTTAAGACTTCCCTTGTTCTAGTCATATAACAAACAAAAGTCAGAGATGTACCACACATTAATTTTTACATTTTATTTATTTATATTTTGCAGTACTTGGGGGCTGAACCTATGGCCTTGTGCATACTTTGCAAGCAGTCTATCATTGAGCTGTACAGCCAGCCTCCCACTTTTTTTTTTTTTTTTTTTTTCCCGGTACTGGGGGTTGAACCCAGGGCCTCGCACCTGCATGCTCTGCAAGTGCTGGACCACTGAGCTGCACCTCAGCCCATTTTTTTTTTTTTACTTTTTGAGACAGGGTCTCGCTAAATTACGCAGACTGCCTCTGGTCTCGAACTTGCGATCCTCCCACCTCCGCCTCCCGAGCCGCTGGGATTACAGGCGTGCACCACCATGCCCGGCCAGCCAGCCTCCCACTTTAAAAAATTTTTTATCTTGAGACAAGGTCTCACTAAGTTATGCAGGCTGCCCGTGGCCTCAAACCTGCAATCTGCCTGCCTCCACCTCTTGAATTGTAAATTAAAATTTAAAAGATTTAAAAAATAAGCTGGGTATGGAGGCACATGCCTATAATCCCAGCAACTTGGGAGGCTGAGGCAGGAGGATCGCAAATTCAAGGCCAGAGGCAGCCTATGTAATTTAACAAGACCCTGACTCAAAATAAAAAATTTAAAAATTGGGCTGGGGGTAGAGTTGCTCAGTGGTAGAGCACTTGCAAAGCATGTATGGGACTCTAGGTTCAATCCCTCAGTAACAAAAAAAAAAATCTTAAATCAAAAGCTCCTATTGTTTCAGGGGGCTGGGATTTAGCTCAGTTGGTAGAGCGCTGTGCTGTACTCTCTGAGGTCCCGAGTTCGATTCCCAGCACCGCAAAAAATGGGAGCAGGACCTGGCAATCCACTCCCAAGGCAATCCCGAAAACAGCCAGCCATTGAAAACCCTATGAGGGTCGCTATGAGTCGGATACCGACTCGACGGCACCTAGCAACAACAACAATTGTTTCAGAGGTTCATACATATTAAACTGTAAAACAGTTGGTTTTAGTTCTGATTAATGTGATGAGCTGATCCAAACACTCAGGTAATGGAAGGTACAACAAAGGTGGCTACGCAGTGAAGTCCACAACCACCAGCCTCAACTGTCTGCGGAAGATGTTATTTATACCATTAAGGACAGAGACAGCTAAGGCGTCCATTTGATTTGAAAGACCTGCTGAATAAGTAGGTATGACACAGACAGACATTTTTCTGGAGTAACAGATATAAAACAGTGGGACTAAATACCCAAACTTATACCATCTTTGTGATCCTTGCATGGGACTGCCACCATATTTCCACGGCATCATTGAGACCAACTTTCTCATGCCTGGTCATGACTATTTCTTATCTTTTTTCCCCTGGTACTAGAGATGGAACCTAGACCCTCTTGCAATCGAGACATGCGCTCTACCACTGAGCTATACCCTCGGCTCCAGTGCATGACTGTAGGTGAAAAGTCAAATTGAGGCTGGGGATGCAGCTCAGGGGTAGTGCACTTGCCTTATATGCTCAAGACCCTGGGTTCAATCGTTAGCACTTAAAAAAATTCAAATCAAGGTCTGGGGATGTGGGTCAGTTGTAGGGAGAGTGCCTAGCATGTGTGAGGCCCCGGGTTCCACCCCCATCACTCCAAAAAATAAACAAATAAGGACAAATTTAAAAAAACAATCCAGTCAAGCAATACCCGTTCTGCTTAGGTTTCGCATGGCAGGAGCTGCGTCCAGCTGCTAGGCGCACTCCCGCCGCAGTGTGCCACAAAGTCCACTCCTGTGCTTGCTTAGCCTTGAACAACTTTAATCGCTGCGTGCGGGGAGGCGGGTAAGGGAAGGGCAGGCCGGTTCCTAAAGGGTGGTGGCTGCCTCCAGGCCCCGCTCCTGGAAGTAGCGGTGGGGGGCACGGGGGCGGGTTTGGGAGCTGGGGTTGAGGAAGTAGGATGTGATTCTCCCAGCTCCCTCCTGGTCCTCTGTTGGTGAGTCCTCCCTGGGGGAGACAGAGGCGACTCTGGCCACTTCCGGGGCAGGGGGTGGCCCTCCCGGGCTGGGCTGAGCCCAGGCTCCCCGGCCTCCCGCCCTCGCTCCCAACAGCACACCCGGGACACCCACCACGTGACACCTTCTGCCTCCTTCTCCAGGATGGTCTGAGCTGTGCTCCAGCTGAACCGGACAAACTGGGGGAAGCCAAACACGGGATCCACGTGCTTGCGCAACCAGGCTTTCGTCTTGGGATCTGCGGTAGGGTGGGCAACAGTGACAGCCTCTGAGCTTCGAGGTGACATTCTAGCTCCTCAACACTCAGCTTCGCCTTCTTCCTGAGTCTCTGGGGCACCCCCCACTGTCGGAGGCAACTTCAGACCCCAGGTCCTTTGCACAGGCGGGTCCCGCTTTCCTACTCTGCACTTGGCCAAGTGGTGTTCAAGGTACAGGTTAGGGAGACTGCCTCTGAGACAGCTCCTTGAAATCCAAGGACAACAGACATGAAACCAGCCTTTGCTAACATCCGGTTACAGCCCATCCTCCCCAGCGTTGTGGGCTGCACATAATCAGTGAGGTTCTTGTTTGCCTCAACCCTAAATGGCGTGTATTAGGTGCTCAGTAGACACAGACGGGTGCCCAAAGTATCTTTGGCTTCACCTGAGTTTGAATCACAGACTCAGAGTCCCTCTGCTATCCCACCCAACTGCCAGCCCCTCCCTGAGCCTCGGAAGGACCATAGGGTTTCTTTTTCTCTTTCTCTCTTTTTTTGCAGTACTAGGGGGTTGAACCTATGTAGGGGGCCTCACAAATATAAAGCAAGTGCTCTACCACTGAGCTGTCCCCATCCCCATTTTTATTTTTATTTATTTGTTTTTTGCAGTACTGGGGGTTGAACCCTGGGCCTCGTGCTTGCATGCTTTGCAAGTCCTGGACCACTGAGCTGTGCCCTCAGCCCATTTTTTCACTGTTCGTGACAGGGTCTCATTAAATGACCCAGACTGCCTCAGGTCTTGAAATTGCGATCCTCTTGCCTCTGCCTCCCGAGTCTCTGGGATTACAGGCGTGCGCCACCATGCCGGCATTTATTTTTTATTTTAAGAAAGGGTCTCGGGGGCAAGGTGGCGCACACCTGTAATCCCAGTGGCTCGGGAGGCGGAGGCAAGAGGATCATAAATTCGAGACTAGAGGCAGTCTGCGTAACTTAGTGAGATCCTGTCTCAAAAAGTTAAAAAAAAAAAAAAAGTGGGCCGGGGGCACAGCTCAGTGGTGCAGCACTTGCAAAGCATACAGGTGAGAGACCCTGGGTTCAACCCCCAGTACTGCAAAAAAAAAAAAAGAAAAAAAGAAAAAAAAAGAAAGGATCTTGATGAGTTTCACAGGTTGCCTCTGGCCTCAACTTGCGATCCTACTGCTGCTGGGATTACAGGTGTGTGCCATTAAGCGTGGCACTTTTTTTATTTAATTTTTATCCACTTATTTGTTTACTTGTTTATTTTGAGGCAGGGCGTTGCTAGGGAGCCCAGGCTGGCCTCCAATCTGTGATCCCCCTGCCTCAGTCTCGTGTTAGAATCATCAGCTTGCAACATCATGCCCTGCTAACACAGATTTTTTGTTTTCTTCCCAGTACTGGGGGATTGAACTCGGGGCCTCATACATGCTAAGCAAGTGCTCTACCATGGGGCTCTACCCTAAGCCCTGTTCATGTTTTATTTTGAGACAGGGTCTTACTGTGTTCTCCAGGCTGCCTTTGACCTCGAATCCACAGCCTCCTCCCTCTGCCTCCCGAGTCGCTGGGATTACAGGCGTGCACCATGGTGCTCAGCCATGATCTTGATTGCTTCTTGATTATTAGGAGCACTTCTTGGCCAGCTGTGGTGGTGCCTAGAATCCCAGCACTCAGGAAGCTGAGGAAGGAGGATAGAATTGAATTCAGGGCCAGCTCGGCTACACAGTGAGTTCCAGGTCAACCTGGGCCACACAGTGAGATGCTGGCTTGTTGTTAGGTGCTGTCATGTCCGACTCATAGCGACCCTCATAGGGTTTTCAATGGCTGACTGTTTCGGGATTGCCTTGGGAGTGGGTTGCCACGTCCTCCTCCTATTTTTGCAGTGCTGGGAATCGAACTCGGGACCTCAGAGACTGCAGAGCGGTGCTCTACCAACTGAGCTAAATCCCAGCCGGAGATGCTCTCTTAAATAAATTAATTACAATTAAAATAAAAGCATCTCTCCTCCACCTTCCCCTTCGCTGAAGGTCTGTCCTCTGTTATCTTCTCTTTTTTCTATTTACCTTTTTGTCTTGCTGGGGATGGAAGCCAGAGCCTTGCGTATGCTAAGCCCATGCTCTATCACTGAGCTGTACCCCTAGCACGGAGCCACTGAATCTTCAAATCTGCCCTTCTGTGTGCGCACACGTGGTTTGGGGGCAGGTGTGCTTGATCATTCACTTTATAGACAAGGAGACGGGAGCCTCACGGTGGAGAGAAAACAATCCGTTGAAGTTGAGGACACCAGACATGAGCCAGCACACATCGCTGCCTCTGTCCCTTTAACAAACATACACACGCCCACCTTGGGCCTCAGTCAGTCCGCCACTCTCTGAGGGTCCAGAGAAACAGGCAAGGTGGAAGGAGGAGACAGAGAGAAGCCTATTGGCAGGAAACCAGCTGTCAAGTCAGTGGACGTGATCAGTTAGTAGTACTTGGGTCTTGACCTCTGTGCCATGGAGCAGGTTGACTAGGGCAATTTGAAAACCCTCAGAAGCTGGATGGAGTGATGCACCCTGTAACTCCCGGGACTCAGGTGCGTGAGGCAGGAGGATCATGAGTTTGAGACCAGAGGAGCCTGAGTAACTTAGTGAGACCCTGCCTCAAAATAAAAAAATCAAAAAGGGGCTAGTGGTATAGCTCTGAGGTACAGCACTTGCTGACCATGTGAGAGTCTCTTGGTTCAACTCCCAGTACTGCCAGCAAAGAAAAGAAAAGGAAAGAAAAGAAAAAAGAAAAGAAAACAAAACAAAAAAAAAAAAAAAAAAAAAAAAAAAAAAAAAAAAAAAAAAAAAAAAAAAAAAAAAAAAAAAAAAAAAAAAAAAAAAAAAAAAAAAAAAAAAAAAAAAAAAAAAAAGAAAAGAAAAGAAAAAGAAAACAAAAAAAGAAAGAAAAGAAAAGGAAAAAAAAGAAAAGAAAAGAAAAGAAAAGAAAAAAGTGTCAGAAGTTGGTGTGCTGTCCAATACCCAGAATACTATCACTTGGGAGGCTGAGGCAGGAGGATCACAAGAGTTCTAGGTCAACCTGGGCTACACAGTGAGATCCTGTCTCAAAACCAACCGACCAACCACATACACACAAAAAAAGCTGGCTGTGGTGGTGGTGCGCGCCTGTAATTCTAGCAACTTAGGAAGTGGAGGCAGGAGGATCTGGAGTTTAGGCAGGCTGCGTAACTTAGAAACTCTGACTCATAATAAAAAATAAAAAATAAAAAATGGGCTGGAAGTGCAGCTCAGTGGTAGAGCACTTGCAAAGTATGTGTGAGGCCCTGGATTCAACACCCAAGTACTGCAAAATAAATAACAATAATCAAACAGAAATTTTAAAGACAGATAAATCCAACAAATTCAAAACCTCTGCGGGGTGCTCAGCCCGGGTCATGCCCACATTGCTAGCACAGTGTCTCGGGGCAGCTCTAAGGTCAGGCCAGGCTGCCCTCCACTCACCATTGGGGTAGCCCGAGCCGTAATCTGCATCCAGCTGGGGCAGGTTTTCCACAAACTGCCAGTTTTTCACCGCCTGGTCTCGAGCCACCTGCAGACAAGACCGGAATGTGGAATCTCCCTCCCTGTGGGACCTACGCCTGTCCCCAACCCAGGGGATTCTGGGAACTGGCCATGGCCAGTAGGGGGCTGACCTTGGCACAGATGCTGGCGGCGCTGACCACAGGGTACAGGGCATCTGCTTTGGCCTTGACTGTCACCTCAATCCCGGGAAAGCACCGCTGCAGCCGCGCCTGGTACGTCTCTGGCATCCCCACGGTGTCCACAAATACCTGCCGTGTGGACACAACATAGTCCCTCAACAAATAGCTGGTAAAACCCTGTGCAAATGATCCAACTTATAAGCCTTTGCATTTGCTCTTCCTACTACCCAGAATCCTTTTCTTTTTCTTTCTTTCTTTTTTTTTTTTTTTTGCAGTACTGGGGTGTTGAACCTGGGGTCTCCCACATGCTAGGAAAGTGCTCTCCCACTGAACCACAAATCCAACCCCTTTTTAATTTTGAGACAGGGTCTCACTAAGTTGAGCAGGCTGCCTCGGGCCTCAAACTTGCAATCTTCCTGCCTCAGCCTCCCCAGGAACTGGGACTGGAGGTGTGTGCCACAGTGGCTGGCCAGAATATTTTTCTTTTCTTCTCTCTCTCTCTCTCTCTTTTTTTTTTTTTTTGCAGTGCTTGGGATAGAATCATCCATGGGGTTGCACATGCTAGGCAAATGTTCTATCACTAAGCTACCAACCCAAACTGTGTTTATATTTTAGTGTTAAATGTATTTTATCAGAGCACCAGTGGTAACTCAACGGTACAGCACCAGCCTAACTTGCAGAAGGCCCTGGCTTCTATCATCTCCAGCACTGAAACAAACAAAAAAAGAGCTAGGCACCATAGCACACACACCTGCAATCTCAGTACTCAGGAGGCTGAGCAGGAAGAGCAGGTGGAACATGGGTTTGAGGCCAGCCTAGGGCTCTGAGGCTACACAGAAAGACCCTGCCTCAAAAGAGTGCTCCAGGAAAAATGAACAGGCAGTGCAAAGGCCCTGTACTGAGATCATGTAGAAGATGCTGAAAAGAAGTCAGGAAGCCTCCTGGCTGGAGCACAGAAGTAAAACCAAAGAGTCGGTAGGGTCAAGTGCCTCTAGCAGCCATTATGGTTTGCAGAAATCCCCTTTATTTTCTCTGTAGCAGCTGAACATCTCTTCCCCCTACGTTAGGCCTTGACCCCCACTGGGCAGGGCCTTGGTCTGTCTGCTGCAGTATGGCATGGTCTGCCAGCTCTGCAGTCAGGGCCTGGGCCTCAGGCACATGCTCAGCAAAGGCCTGTCTGCTACATGCCCTATCTCAGCTTTATTTCCCCTTGTCATTTTCTCTAAACAGCCTGTTCTTTGCCTCAGAGCAATCGATGTAATGCCGATTTATGTTTCTCTCTCGTCGTTTAATCTCATTCTCCCCCGCTTGACTGTGAATTTTCCTGATTTAATTCCCGCTGCGATCATAAAATGAAATGTCAAGATTTACATTTCACAAAGCCTGCTGCTTGGGGAGCAGGCTGAAGGGGAGGGGGCTGGGGAGGAAGCTGGGCAGGCTGCCAGGTGGTTGTTGGGGCTTCCTAGACCGGGATACAGGCTGTGGGAAGGTGGGCAGATGAGACTTTGTTCTGGACCTTTGTGATCTTCTCAGCCCTTTAGGATAGGGTAGGGATTAGGCAGGTGTGGGGCACAAGTTTAGGGAACATGGTTCCTGCCCTCAATCAACAGCAGGATAAATATGCCTGAGGCACTCACAAAGCGTCTGATGCTGAATCTGCTCACTGCAACTTTTTTGTTATTTTTGAAGGACATTTTCTTTCTTTCTTTTTTCTTTTTCTTTCTCTCATCCTCCCTCCCTCCCTCCTTCCTTCCTTTCTTTTTTAGCAGTACTAGGGGGTTGAACCCAGAGCCTCACACATGCATTGCAAGCACTCTACCACTGAGCTGCACAAGCCCCCCCCCCAACCCAGTTTTTATTTTGAGACAGGATCTTGCTAAGTTATAAAGGTTACCTCTGGTCTCCAAGTCGTGATACCCCTGCCTCTACCTCTTGAGTTGTCAGGATTACAAGTGCACACCATTGCTCCCGCTGCAAATTTTTTTTTTTTTTTTTTATTACTATTGGGGTTTGAACCGAAGGCCTTGAGTATGCTATGTACACCCTCTACCACTGAGCTACACCTCCAGCCCACATTGCGCTTTTTGTTGTTGTTTGTTTGCTGTACTGGGGGTTGAACTCAGGGCCTTGCCCTTGCATTCTTTGCAAGGTTGGACCACTGAGCTGCAGCCTCAACCCATTTTTTTACTTTTTTGAGACAGGGTCTCAGTAAGTTAGGCAGACTGCCTTTGGTCTAGAACTTCTGATCCTCCTGCCTCCGCCTCCCGAGCCGCTGGGATTACAGGCGTGCACCACTGCGCCCGCTACATTGAGCTTTTTTATCCCCATTTTAGCAGGAAGTGATCAACCGGAGGCGACCCCACAGTTAGCTTACCTGGGTGACGTTCACACCCTGGTCCAACGCATACTGTATCAGCCCTGCCGCTGTATCATGGGACAGCGCGTTCAGGTTGTATTTAACCCTGCAGTGGGGAACAGAGCTTGGTTAACCTCATTCCAACCACGGAGCCCAGCTGGCCCACGCTGACTGCCCCTCCACCCCGGTCCCTCTCGGTGACCCCTCACCGCCCAAGCATGCTGGTAGAGATGAGGTTTGGAGACAGCACGTCGAGAGCCCAGCCCACAAAGTCCCCGTCCTCCTGCATTTTCGCAAAGAGCCTCTCCCGCTCGTTCTCCGACAGAGTCTTTGAGTCTGGAAGGAGGGTTAGGGAAAAGTGGGGGGCGGTTCGTCCTCTCAATTCCTGCTCATCTCCATTTCTCACCTGCACACGCCCAGGAACCCCCAGTCCCCCAGACGTATAGACCTCGGGCTCACCTGCCACTTTCAGGGCCTCTAGATCGGCCAGGCGGGATAAGGGGCAGTAACAGATGGCGTAGACCATTGGGCCTGGGGAAGAGGAATGTCAGATTTTCGGGGTCCTTCATCGCTGTGGTTTTCGATGCCATCAACGATGCCCACGGTCATCGCGCTATGACTCCCCCACGCCCTGCTTCGGGGCGATCTCAACTCCCATTCCGGTGCAACTTAACACCCGCTTTGCCGCCTCCCTCCCCTTCCCGGGCCCTGGGGACGCACCCAGCACGGGGCCCCTTCCGGCTTCATCGACGCCCAGGACGCTGGGCTCCTGGCGGCACAGCTCGGGCACCGGCGAACTCAGGCGACAGCGGCCCGTGTTGTCCCTCTCCAGCTCTCTGAGATCCATGCCGCCGCAGTCGCCGCCACCGGCTGGAGGATCGAAAGCGGCAGACGCAGGGCCCTGCGCGCGCTTCCCGCGGTCCCCGCAGCGCTGGATCCTGACCAATCAGAGTGCAGGACACGCCCCCCGCGCGCGCCAGCGAGACGTTTACAAACCCGGCGCAGACGTCGCTGCCGCGCAGCCTCCTGGGACTTGTAGTCCCCGAGGATGCCGGAAGGGGGCGTGGCGAGCAGAAAGAGGGTGGGCGGGGTCACTTTGTAAATTCAGCCCCGGGGGTCTCTGGGGTCCCGGCCCGCCGAAGCTGATGAGAAGAGAGGGAAATAAAAGGGAAAATTAAGGCTCAGCTCTGATGACGCCTTTTTGGGGCCTGTTGTCGTTAGGTGCCATCGAGTCAGTATCCGACTCATAGCGACCCTACGAAACAGGCGAAACACTATTGTCAGTGCTTCTTTGCAGTGCATAGTTTTCAATGGCGGATTGATTTTTGGGAGGGGGTTGCCAGGTCTGTCTCCCAATTTTGGGGTCTAGAAAGTCAAAATCACTGCATTCCCACAACATTGGTCTCTGCACCACTGGGACCCAGTTCCCCAACTCGGAGCTCAGGCTCTGGTCCTCCTCGGTTCCCGCCCCCCCCCCCCCACATTCTAAGCAACTTGCCTTAGGTGTGCCAAGCCTCCGCTGGGCTCAGGCCTCCCGATTTGGGGCTCCCAAAATTCCTCTATAGCTTGCTCTCTCAGAACCCCCTGCTCCCAGGATCTCTCTCCTTCTACCCTCTTTCATTCAAGCCAAGCATCCCATACCCCCAGTGGAGACCCCCAAATCCCCGCAGATTCCTGCTCAGTGTCTCCACCCAGCACAAAGGCTCATTTCTCCCACCTCAGGGTTCTTGTACCCAACCCCAACTCCAGCCACCAGCCCTTGCCTCTCTCCTGCACCTCAACCACACCTCCTTCTATCCGTTGGACACAATAGGGGTCATGTCCTCTGCCTATGGGTTCCTGCCTTTCATCTTGTCCCCTCCTTCCGGCTTCCAGTTCCTCTCTTTGCCCCTCCCCCCACCTTTCCCTGTGTCATGACTCAGCTGACCCCTCCCCCATCAGCCTAAAGCCTCAGATTTAAAGCCCCAGTCTTCCATTGCCCTCGCTGGCCTCCTATCCGTCCCTACTTCCTTTGCCTCCCCCCCGCCCCCCGCCCCGCTCCCCTCTCCCCGCACCGCGCTCGTGACTTGCCAGCCTGCGCTGGCCCTGGTTCTTCTCCAAAAGTCGCTCACCTGGGCTCACGATCTCCAGTCGCAATCCACCGGCCTGCACGATGAACAATCCCGTTGCCGGCAGGGCCTCCTCTGGACAAGGCTCTCGCGGTCCATGAACACCGGTCCCGGAGCTGTGCCCAGTACCTCGCGGTTGCGCTCCTGTTTGCCCAGGTCGCAGAAACAGCGCCACTTTCCCCACGGGCCTAGGATCGAGTCCTCCACGACTAGCGATGCAGAGCAGAGATGAAGACCTAGACAAGGGGGACCTACCTCCCATCTCCTCCTCCAGGGATGGACAAAGATAAAAATCCTAACAACAGCTCATACTGGCTAGCCTCTGTCTCTGTGCCATTTAGTCTTCCCCTTAGTGCTAGGTGGGGAAACTGAGACCTAGAGAGAGCTACCCTTCTAAACTCACACGCATTTGATGAGTAACCCAGAAGGACTGCCACCTGACACCTCTAATCTGTGCCAGCCTGCCCTATTGAGAGTAGGGACACTCTTGGCGCCTGCCATCTGAAGTTGACTCCTCTCTTCAGGGGCTTAATCTTGGGTTTATCCAGAGGGCACAATGCCACCTGACCAGCAGGGCTGACAGGTGGTAAATTAAATGGCATAATTGATATAAGCCTGCAGCCGTAGCCCTGTGGCATCCGATCCCGTCAGATCTCAGAAGCTAAGCAGGGTTGGGCCTGGTTAGTACCTGGATGGGAGACCACCTGGGAACACCAGAAGCTGTAGGCTTGGGAGAAGGACCTGGCAACCCCCTCCCAAAAATCAATCTGCCATTGAAAACCCTATGAACAGCAGAGAAGCACTGACAATAGTGTTTCCTCTGTGGTACAGAGGGTCGCTATGAGTCGGATACCGACTCGACGGCACCTAACAACAACAACAACAACAATTGATATAATGAAGACACGTCAAGCCTTTGGAGCTGTGCTAGCATGTAGAAACAGAACAATTATTAAGACCACTTTAAGAGCATCTACCTTTTTTTTTTTTTAAACTAGGGCTTCGCACATATTTTGTAAGGACTCTACCACTAGGCTGCACCCCCAGCTCACTTTTGTTGTTGTTGTTGTTATTGTTTACTTTAAGGCAGGGTCTTGCTAAGTTACTCAGCCTGCCTTTGGCCTCTAACTTGCGATCCTCCTGCCTCAGCCTCCCGAGGCACCAGGATTAAAGGCATGTGCCACCGTGCGTGGCCAGTCACATCTCTTGTTCGTGCGCGATGCTGGGGATGGAACACAGTGCCTCCAACATACAAGGCAATTGCTCTACCACTGAGCTACACCCCCCAGCTACAACTTCTTAAGATGCCCTTTACAACCCTCTATACTGACTCGCCCCAGTTCCCTATAAATCAGCCTTGGTCCCAGCTCCCACGCTCGCAAAGCCTGACGCCTCACCCACACCCCATGGGCCTCTTTCCATTCTTCCCTCGGGCCTTTCGGGCTTGTCACTTACTGTTCCTTTGCCTAGGACACTGTCTCCCCTAGCTTTGCACTTTTGCCTTTTGTTTGTCATTCCGGCTGTGCTGGTTACCCGTCTTCTTCAGCCACGCCTTCTCTGACTTCCCAGTCCTATCTGCCCGGTTCTTACTCTGCCTCCGCCCTTCCTAGCACCTTGGTGCTCACTCCCCACCCACGCCCCCTCTCCTGTGAATTTACAAGCGAGTGTCTATTACAGTTAACAGATGGGGGAAAAATTGAGCCTCAGAGAAAAGTAACCAGCCCCGGGGGACCATCCCAGAGCTGCGCTGGGTGGAAATCTGAAGTCCCCCCAAGACCCGTTTGCAGCCAGCTAGCGAGATGAGGGGGCGAGGCACCTCCCGCTGCCTGCGTTTACCCTTTTCCTGCTGCAGCCGCAGCAGCTCCCAGGTGTCGTCCTCGCCCTGCTGGCCGAAGTACTGGTAGTCAGGGGAGCCTTGAGCCAAGGACGCCAGCAGCAGGAGCATCAGAGGCGGCAACAGTAGGGGTGATGGCTGGCTCCGGCCCATGCCGGACCCCAACCGCCCCCGGCGCGCCCTGGGCTCCATCCGCGCGCCCGCAGTCCCCGCCCCGGCAGGTGCCTCGGTCCCTGCCTGCCGCTGTGCCTTTCCCTCCTTCTCGTGCCTCTGCGGTGCGCAAGCGCAGGGCCCCTGCCGCGCCGTCCCCCCTCCCCGGCCGGCTCAGTGGACGCGACCGCGCTCCCCGCCCGCCCACCTCCCCCTGCCCCGCGCGCCATGGTTCGGGCCGCGCTTAAAAGGCTCTGCGGCCCCAGGCGCGCTGGGCGCTGAGGGTTCCAGTCGGCGCGTCTGCTGCTTCGCGTGTCTGGCTCTGGCCCACGCAGGTATGGACGTTCCGAGTGCACCCCA
Source organism: Pedetes capensis (assembly GCA_007922755.1). Taxonomy (NCBI): domain Eukaryota; kingdom Metazoa; phylum Chordata; class Mammalia; order Rodentia; family Pedetidae; genus Pedetes; species Pedetes capensis. The sequence continues at coordinate 39,915 of VMDO01011256.1, forward strand.
GTGGGAGGAGGAGTAGCCCCCTTCGTGCATGTCTGGCCCAACCCTGACCCTATGGCTGGCCGCCTTTGTGTTCCATGGCCAAGGGGGCCGCCTTTGTCCTTGCGGGGGAGAAACCGAGGCCAGCGCCTTGGAATCCAGGCCCGCTCGCCGGCCTCCCAGGCCCTTGCTTTTGGGGGCCTCGCCATCTCCATCCGGACTCGGGGCCTGCGCCACCGCGCTGCGGCCACTCGCTAATGGGGGGACCTGGAGGCCGTGGCCTAGCCGCTCCGGCCCTGGTTAAGGGGGCGGGGCTCCAGCAGTCCCCGGGCCTTGCAGACCCAGGACCCGGCAGGGTGAGCCTGCATGCTCCCCGCTCCTCCGCCTCCCTGACTCAGTCATCCGGGCCCAGCGTGACCTTGGGAAGGGAGGACAAAGGGTCTTGCGCCCCGCGCGCGCCCCCGCGCACTGACCGGGCTGGGGGGGTCTCGGCTTTCAGTCATGGCCTCCGGCAACGCGCACATTGGAAAGCTCGCCCCCGACTTCACGGCCACCGCGGTGGTGGACGGGGCCTTCAAGGAGGTGAAGCTTTCAGACTACAGAGGTGAGGCGGCCTGGGGGGGCCCCGGTGGGGGCGGGGCCCGCGCATCCGAGAAGCTGCGCCCTAACTTCTCCCCTGCTCTCCTCGCCCCCCAGGAAAGTACGTGGTCCTCTTTTTCTACCCACTGGACTTCACTTTCGTGTGCCCCACGGAGATCATCGCCTTCAGCGATCGCGCCGAGGACTTCCGCAAGCTGGGCTGCGAGGTGCTGGGGGTCTCTGTGGACTCCCAGTTCACCCACCTGGCGTGGTAGGAGCAGACACCGGGGAGGGAGAGCGCAGCTAAGCCCACATCAGAAGGCCCAGCCCTGTGGCCTCCCTTTTCCCCTTTTGAAAAAGAATGGAAATAATGACGCCCCAGCGCTTAAGGCTGATGAGAGTAATTAGCATTTGGCAGCGATGCAGGGCACATGAGTTGTAGCGCTTTATCCGAGATCTCAGGGGACAGGCTGCCTTGCCTTGTTCCAGGAGGTGGAAATTCCCGTGTGCCCAGTGCAGGGCTGGGCCCCAAGACCAGACCTAGAGGACATGGGAACTCTCCCTTGTTGGTTTGTGTTTTGAGACAGGGTCTCGCTGTGTAGCCCACGCTGGCCTCGAATCCTTGATCCTCCTGCCTCTGCCTCCCAAGCGCTGAGATGACAGGCGTGCACTGGCATGCCTGTCGTGGATGGGAACTCTTGACACTGGCTCTCTACTGTGTGATCCTTGGGCCATAGGAAAGGCAAAGCTCTCAGAGATGCAGTTTCAGATGGTGGATTCCCGCAGCTGCACTGCCCCGAGGGTGGGGTGGGTGGGGCTCCTGGGCCCTGTTCCAAAGCCCTTTATCTCTTTTCTCCAGCACCCCCTATCCAGCTCTTATCAGACCCAGGGTCCACAGGGTGAGGACCCTGACATCCGAGGTCCCAACGCTGTCTTTCCCCCCCTCCCCAGGATCAACACCCCCCGGAAGGAGGGTGGCTTGGGCCCCCTGAATATCCCCCTGCTCGCTGACTTGACCAGAAGCCTGTCCCACAATTATGGCGTTCTGAAAAATGATGAGGGCATCGCCTATAGGTATCATGGGGTCCCCACCCCTGGGATAACGGGACCACGGTGGCTGGCAGCGGGGTGGAGCTCCCTGCCTGGGCCCTGGCAGAGGGAGACCCCGGCTCCTCACTGGGAACCTCCGTGTCTCCAGGGGCCTCTTCATCATCGATGGCAAGGGTGTCCTTCGCCAGATCACCGTCAATGATTTGCCCGTGGGGCGCTCGGTGGATGAGGTCCTGCGCCTGGTGCAGGCCTTCCAGTACACAGATGAGCACGGGGAAGGTGAGTGAAGGCACGTGGCCGTTCACACGTGGGTATGACCGCCTCAGCTCCCTGTCAGTCATGCAGACATTCACTGCCTGTCAGTCATGCAGACGTTCACTGCCTGCTCCTGCATCTGTGTGGGATGGATGGTAGGGCTGGGCGTGGTGACACATGCCTGCCATCCCAACACTCAGGAGGCTGCGACAGAAAAAAGACAATTCCCCTCACAGCTTTGTCTGCAGGAAGTTTCTACCCAGGGGGTCTGGGAGACCCCCATTACAAAGATCAGGAGTGGGAGGTGACAGAGATCTATTGAAGGTATTTGAGGACCTGTTTCTCAAGGCAGGCTTCATTAATGTTAGTAGGAGCAGAGTCCTTTTATTGTTGTTGTTGCTAGGAATCAAACCAAGATTTCACACATTTGGCAAGTACTTAATCACTTAGCTATACTAACCACTAGCCTCATGAGAGTACCATCTCACCTGGAGAAGACAACCTGGCGACAGGTTCTCAGTCCTGTAGGGCTGGGGCTGAGGGAGAAAGAGGAGATTAAAGAGGTGAGAAGGGCACCGGGCGCGGTGGCGCACACCTGTAATCCCAGCGGCTCGGGAGGCGGAGGCAGGAGGATCGCAAGTTCGAGGCCAGAGGCAGTCTGCGTAACTTAGTGAGACCCTGTCTCAAAAAAGTAAAAAAAAAAAAAAAAAAAAAGGGCTGAGGGCGCAGCTCAATGGTCCAGCACTTGCAGAGCATGCAGGCGCGAGGCCCGGGGGTCAACCCCAGAACCGAAAAAAAAAAAAAAAAAAAAAGAAGTGAGAAGGGCCAAAGCGGGTGGCATGTGCTTGTGATCCCAGGAACCTGTGAGGCTGACACAGGAAGATCGAGAATTTGAGGCCAGAGGCAGTCTCCACAATTTAGTGAGACCTTGTCTCAAAATAAAAAATAAAAAGAATTTGAAAAAATGTAAAAGGGGCTAGAGGTACAGCTCAGTGGTAGAGCGCTTGCCTAGCATGCATAAGACTCTGGGTTCAATCCCCCAGTACTGCCAAAAAAAAAAAAAAAAACAGTCAAAAGAAATTGAAAAATAGAAGCCAGGTGCGGTGGATCACACCTATAATCGCAGCAATTCAGGAGGTAAAGGCAAGAGAATCTTGAGTTCAAGGCCAGAAGCAGCCTGCATAACTTAGCAAGACCCTATCTTAATAAGCAAAAAATGGGCTGGGTCCGTTGGCACTTGCCTGTAATCCCAGCGGCTTGGGAGGTGGGAGAATCGCAAGTTCAAGACCAAAGGTAGTCTGCGTGATTTAGCAAGATCCTGTCTCAAAAAGTAAAAAAAAAAAAAAAAAAGAAAGAAAGAAAAGTGGGCTGGTGGCAGCTCAGTGGTCCAGCACTTGCAAAGCATGCAAACAGGAGGCCCTGGGTTCAACCCCTGGCACCACAAAAATAAATAAATAAATAAGTAAAAAATGGACTACGGATGCAGCTGTGGTAGAACATTTGCAAAGCATGTGTGGGGCCCTGGGTTCAAACACCCAGGACTGAAAAAGAAAAAAAAAAAAAAAAGGAAAAGAGATTGAAAAATACAGCGGGAAAATATCAACTAGAAAATACTTGTGGTGGCCGTGGAGGGCTTCTTTCACCCTGCACGTTCTTGGACCTGGACGATCCCCTCCCAGCTTTTTCTCCTGCAACCCAGGCTCTTGGTTTGCATCTCTCTGTCCCCTGACCTTGGCTATGGGACGAGAGTCTCACATGTCTGTCCTTGTGTGTCTTTCCACAGTCTGTCCCGCTGGCTGGAAGCCTGGCAGTGACACCATCAAGCCCAACGTGGATGACAGCAAGGAATACTTCTCCAAACACAACTAGGCTGGGCGACTAGTAGTGAGCTTGTGTTCTTGGGTCCCACCTGTGCCCCCGGCCCTGGGTGCCCCATGCTAGCCCAAAAAAGGCCAGAGCTGCCCCTCCAAACTCCATAGTCCCAGGGAGGCCTTGGATCTGGTGAATAGTGACCTCCTCTTTGGAAGCCCATCCAGGTGGGCACAGGTCTATAAGTGGTCAATAAAGTACTAACGACAGATGAGAATATGTGTTGGTGTCTTCTGTCCCGCCAGGCCCAGCTTTGCAGCCCTTCCTGATTTTTCCCAACTCTGGCCTGGGAAACTGACATTGTAGTGCCTTATGTTGATCACAAGGTGGCAGCCTTACTTCATGCACTTTTTATTCTCCCTTTTTCTTGGACCTGAGGACAGTTTCCAAGGAGTGGGGGACGCTGTTTGCAACTGAGAAGTAGCAAGTCCCAGGACAACCTTCATCCTAAAACCTGTCGGTGGAAGTCTTAGCCCCCATCTTGCCATCAGACAGCCTGGGTCAAATGCCATTTGACAGCTGTGATCATCTGTAGGTCTCCTCAAAGGACGGAAATAAAGATTACCAATCCATATCAGCAAGCAAATTATAGAAGTGAAGTTCAGAGCTGAAGGTTCAGTTCAATTGGTAGAGTGCTTGCTTAGGAGGCCCTCTGTTCAAACTCTGGCGCCACACAAGAAAGAAAGAGAAAGAAAGAAAGGAAGGAAGGAAGGAAGGAAGGAAGGGTGAATTTTAGAGACTATGTGCCTAGTCCCTGAGGAACGGCTGCCTGTCTTCCCCTGTGAGAGGAAAGTGAGCGTCAGGCTAGGAAGCAAATGTTAGAGTAAGACAATTCCCAGGGGTTCAGTTTGATGCTGTGTGTGTTTAGGCAGTTGGCTTTGCCACTCTGAGCCCCAATTTCCTTCATCAGGACATGGCCAATGTAGTCTTAAGTTTTGTTTGTTTTAATATTTTGAGAGAGGGTCTCACTGTGTAGCCTAGACTGGGCTCAAACTCATTCCTCCTTCCTCCAGCTCCCAAGTGCTGGGATTACAGATGGGCATCACCATGCTGGGCTTGATTGCCTCATTTAATCCACAGACACACTTAATATTGCTACCTAAAGCCAGGCACGGTGGCTCATGCCTATAATCCCAGTGACTCAGGAGGTGGAGGCAGGAGGATCACAAGTTTGAGACAAGAGGCAGTCTGTGTAGTTTAGTGAGACCCTGTCTCAAAAAGTAAAAAAATGGGCTAGGGGTACAGCTCAGTGGCACAGCACTTGCAAAGCATGCAATCATGAGGCCCTGAGTTCAACACTCCCAGTACCACAAAAAAAAAAAAAAAAAAAAAAAAAAAAAAAAAAAAAAAAAAAAAAAAACACCCTGCTATTGGGCTGGGATTTAGCTCAGTGGGTAGAGCGCCGCACTGCATTCTCTGAGGCCCTGAGTTCAATTCCCAGCACCGCAAAAATGGGAGAAGGACCTGGCAATCCACTCCCAAGGCAATCCCGAAGCACTCAGCCATTGAAAACCCTATGAGGGTCGCTATGAGTCAGATGCCGACTCCATGGCACCTAACAACAACAACAAAGCCTTGCTAGGTGCCAGGTGCTCATACCTGTAGTCCCAGCAGCTCTGAAGGAGAGGCAGGAGGATCACAAGTTTGAGGCCAGAGGCAGCCTATGTAATTGAGTGAGACACTGTTTCAAAATAAAAAGTGAAAACACTGCCTGGGTTACAGCTCAGTGGTGAGCTCTTGCAAAGCATGTGTGAGGACCTGGGTTCAACCCCCAAAGTGCCACAAGAAAAAAAAAATACTGCTAGGAAGCTGGGCTTGGTGGTGTATAGCTGTAATCCAAGTGCCTCCAGAGGCAGGAGGATCAAGAGATTGAGGCCAGAGAGCATCTGCATAACTTAGTGAGACCCTGACTCAAAAAATAGAAATGCCTGATTTAAAATAAAAAATGGAAAATGGGGACCTGGGCGTGGTGGCGCATGCCTGTAATCCCAGCGACTCTGGAGGCAGAGGCAGGAAGATCACAAGTTCGAGATCAGAGGCAGTCCGCATAATTTATTGAGACCCCCGTCTCAAAAAGTAAAAAAAAAAAAAAAAAAAAAAAAAGCTGGGGGTGCAGCTCAGTGGTACAGCACTTGCAAAGCATGCAAGTGGGAGGCCCTGGGCTCAACCCCCAGTACTGGGGGAAAAAATATAATAATAATGAGCTGCACCTGGCAGTAGCAGAGGACTTGCAAAGTATGTGTGAAGCGCTCTGTTAAACCCCTGAGTATTGGGGAAAAAAACTTCCGGAGTTCACTCATTGCCATTAGAATTTTTGGGGGCCCACCCCATGCTGGAGGACAAACCCAGGACCTCTTGCATGCTGGGTAACCACTCTACCACTGAGCCACCCCCACAGTCCTGCCTTGGAGTTCATTGTACTGTTCTCCCAAATTCCTGCCTGCTCTCCTTAAACTCATCTGCTCAGTTCATTCCATTCCAGGTACACCATCTTCTTGCAGTCTGCTCTTGTTCTGGCCACTTCAACTTTGCATGTGCTGTTCCCTCTGCCCAAAGGGCTGTTTGCTTAAGGCCGCGATTCCGTCAAACCTGTTGAAAAGCCGCTAATGCATTCTGTAAAGCAGCTTGCTGCCCTTGCCCCAGCCCTGCCATGCCAACCTGTTTTTCCTCTTCCTACCCCTTACCACCATATCCAAATCATATTTATTGTCCGTCTGCCATGGTCCAGGCTGTAGCTCCAGGGCCTGATTATTCAGGGGGTTGTTGTTGTTTGAGACAGGATCTATGTAGCCCAGGATGGCCTGGAACTCGAGATACCCCTGCCTCGACCTCCTGAGTGCCCGGATTACAGGCCCAGCACTTGATTTGTTGTAGTGTTTAGTGCTAGGCATTGAATCCAAGCTTCTCAGGCAGGCTAAGCATACTCTCCACTGCCAAGCTACACCCCTAGCAGAGTATTGTATACATGAATTGATGGCGATATCTATTCTGCCCACACGACTGTGGTAAACTGGTTTCTCTTCTGCTCTGGGGACCCTCCGCTTTAAGGGCAGCCAGACCCCCTGGGGCAAGCCAGCAGCCTCTACCCCCTTCCCTGTCCTCGCTGCGGGGGAGGGGACCTGGTGTAAGGGCTGCGGCGGCGCCCAGCGTCCCAAGCAGCCGCCCTGGCAGGACCAGACCTGGCAATCGCCCCACTCCGGGCTGGCACCCGGGAGGGGAAACTGGCAGGCGGGCGCCGCCCTTCCTGGCGGGGGTTGGGGTGGACGGCGTCAGCAACGACGCGGAGCCAGCAGCAACCCTCCGCCCGGGTCAGATCAGACAGAGGGGGCGTGGGTGCGGCGAGGCCCAGGCGCCAGCCCGTGGAGGGAGGCTCGGGGGCGGCTCCCGGGGCCCAGGAGAGCGCAGCCCGCCCACCGCGGAGGCTCTGGACCTAGGCCTGGGGCTTTCCGGGCCCAGCCAACCGCCCGCCCGGGAAAATCCCGACCCCCTTCCCGGCGCCGCGGCCCTGCCCGGCAGAGCGGGGGAGGGGATTCCCGGAATCTGCCCAGCGATCGCCTTGGCGTCACTGGGCAGAATCGGCCCATATATGGGCAGCGCTTCCGCTGCGTCAGCGGGGAAAGCCCCGGCGCGCGCGGATGGGCGGGGCTGCGCCTGCGCACTGCGCACCTTGTCCCCGGTAGGCTGCCCATGGGTGCTGCGCTGCTGGACCGCGGCAGGCTCCCCGATCGGCCAACCCTAGAGCTGATGGGGCGCGGGGAGGGTCGGACTTGGCCCGGACCTGAAGGTACCTGAACAGAGCCGACGAGGGGCCACACACAGGAGCGAATTACAAACAGCCACTGGGTAGGGACAGCCCACTCCTCTCCCTCCATCCGCCCAGCTTGGGGGAAAAAAAAAAGACACCAATTAATAAAGAATTTTTTTTTACTTAAATAGATTCAATAAAAAGTCAACAACAAACGCGCACGCACACACACAAACACATCTTAAAATAAACTCTTTAAAGACTGCGTGTTTCTTCTCCACAGTACAGTGCAGAGGGAGGAGGGCAGGGGGCGAGGGTCCCCTCCCTATTGTCCCCGTGGGCTTGAGTACCGGGCGGCGGGGCCAGCTCCGCCGCGATCGCCCCCTCCTTCCCTCCCTGTTAAATACACAAATATATTATATTCAATATGAATTGAGTCTGTTTCCAGCAGAAAAAAAAAAAAACATACAAAAAACGTGGAAGGGGGGGCTTGTAAACGTAGAGATGGAAGGGCTGGGCGCAGAGCCGGCAGGCCCGAGTCCAGTGTGGTTTGCAGCGCCCCCAGGCCTCAGGGAGGGTGCACACCGCCGGTCCCCTCATCCCCGGGGTGAAGCGTGCGCCCAGCCGTCCAGACTGGGGGGATGTCCGTGCGGGGGTGCCGGGGAGGCGCTCAGAAGGCGTGTCCCTTGACCCCGAGCAGCAGCTGGCAGCCGTTGCTGACGTGGGTCATGACCTTCTGCTTGAGCTGGGCCACTTGCTCCCGGAGGAGGCCGGCGGTGCTCGACAGCCCCGCGTTCTCGGCCTTGAGCGTCTTCACCTTGTCCTCCAGGCGCGCGATGCGCTCCAGCTTCCGCTTCCGGCACTTGGTGGCCGCCAGCCGGTTCCGCAGCCGCTTGCGCTCCACTTTGATGCGCTCTTGGTCTTCCATGTTGATGGGGGACACTGGTGGCGTGGCGTCGCGACTGCGCGCCTCCGGCACGGTCTGCGGCTCCTCCTTGAAGGCGGACGCGCCGCGACCCAGCCCCAGCTGCGCGGGGTGGCCGCCGGCGAAGGGGGGCGCGTGCGGGAGGTAGCTGATAGTGGCCGTCGGGTACGAGCTCCCGCTCCCGACGGCGGACCCGGAGCCGCCGGAGGGCGCGGAGGCCGGGGAATAGCTGCTGAGGTTGGTGTAGACCGGAGGCGGCTCGGGGCCAGCATAGACGCTCCCGGGCCCGGCCGGGGGGCCCCCGCTGGCGCCCAGGGAAACGTTGGGGGGCGTCACGTGGTTCATCTTGTGCAGGTCGTCCAGGGCTTTCACAAAGCCGTCGGCGAAGCCCTCCTGCTCCTCGGTGACAGCGCCCCCTGCGCTCCCCGCACCTCCGCCGCCGCTGCCACCCCCGCGGGGGTAGAAATACTGTCCCGGGGGCGTGGGCGTCGTCGTGATCACGCCGTTGCTGTTGGGGACGATCAGGCGCTCCAGCTCCGAGGAGGCGAGCTTCAGGGACGCGCCCGAGTCCGATCCCTGGCTGGAGAAGTAGCTGCCCGCGCCACTGCCCTCGGGCCCGGGGCCCCGCGCGCCGGGCGCTTTCAGACCCCGGTAGGGATCCGCCAGGTTGAGCGCCAGGCTCGGCTTCAGGAGTTTGTAGTCGTGGAGAGAGAGGCCCCCAGGGGTCCGGCCGTATCCCGCCGCTGCGTAAGAGTCGTCGTGGTAGAAGGGCTGTTCCATTTTAGTGCACATCCGGGCGGCCCGGGAGGTCTGGGAAGCGTCCCTGCGGGGGCCGCCCCGGGCCTCGCCGCGCCTAGCAGCGAGCTGTCCGCGGCAGTGGCCGGACCGGATCGACTCTGGTCTCCGCGTCCTCTGGGGCTGGCTGGCTGGCTAGCGCCGGCCCGGAGCAACCAGCTTGGCAGCCTTGCGCGAGAGCTCCGTCGGGCTTCTTCCGAGCCCCTCTCGCCCTCTCCGGCGCGGCTCGCTCTCTCGGCGTCGCTTCCCCCTACTCCCCACCACTCCCTGCAGCCTCTGATGCTGGCCTGGCCGCCCTCAAGGTCCCGGCGGTTCAGCCGGAGCCCCACGCTTTTATACCGCGTTTGTCAGCTACGGAAGTGCGCTCCGATTGGCCGTCGCCGGAGCCGGGCCCCCGCTCCCCCCTCCTGGAGCGTGGGGAAGGGGAGGAGGCGGCTCGCGTCACTGTCAGGAAGCGCGTGTCCTTGTAAACAGCAGCCACGGGCCCGGGTGGCTCGGCTCCCCTGCAGGGGGAGGGGCTCCAGGGACCCCGGAGTATGCGTGGAGGGGGAATGAGGGCCAGAGGCTCACGAAGGGGGGTACTGAGGGAGAGTGATAATCCCTGTGGAGTACCCAGACACGGATATGAGTCCCTCGTACAGAGAAAATGGGGAGGGGGAGCCCAGGATGTACTGGGAAGGTCCAGGGACCTGGAGGAGCTGAGTTTGGAGGACTGACAATAAACTAGAAGATGCCCCCCTCCAAAAGCAAGGAAGGGAGGGTCAAGCAGGATAAATGGGGAGAGGTAAATTGACGCCTTCCCCAGGAATGAACGGGGGGGGGGGGTCTCCAGCACTGTAATTTTCACTGGAGGGAAGATGGGAGAGATCAAGAGGGGTGAGGGGGCGGGGCAGAGGAATCTATTATCGTGCAAAACAATGCGTAGGAATTCAGGGGTCGGTGGGAGAGTCTGGGGGTCTTCCCATAAGCGGGAAGGAGAAGGAATGCGGGCAATCTGGATATGCAGAAAGCGAGCAAGGGTCCCGGGGTATACACTGACTCAAGGAAATATACGGGGTGGAGGATGGGGCCATGTCTGTCCGAGGTTGGGCTCACTGGGGTCCTGTGAGAAGCTCCAATGGAGGAGAGGTAGAAGTGGGGTCGAGACACGAGGTCAGAGCTATGACGTTGACGGAAGGGTACCTAACTGAGGCATGCTAAAGGGGGCTTTGGGGATCACAGCGATCGGGACTGCTGGGTGTTCCATGACTGGTGTTCCCCTTCGTGGATGACCCCTTAGGCATCTGTATACGGTGCCCTCTGTCCCAAAGCCCTCATCTGGTCACCCTGGGCTTCCCCGACACCCCGCCAGCTCCGAGATCCTGGACCCAGTCGGGCGGCTGGGGCGCGGTCGCCCAAACCCACTCCCTTCCTTAGAAACGCGCTGGGGAAAGAGCGCCGAGGCAGGAAGTGTGGCAACAGCCCCTGGGGGGAAAAGAGCCCGGCCCTGTCTCCGTCACTCGGATCCTCCGGACCCATGCGCCTCGCCCTGGCCGCATTCTGCGTCTGGGAAGAGGAACCTGGGCCAGCGACCCCGGCCGAGGTGCGCAGATCCTTCCCAGCCACAGAAGCCTCCACTTCCCCCCGCTCCCTAAATGGCTCCGCCCGCGGCTCTCGTAGGCTACAGCGAAGGCAGGCGGCACGCGGACCATTCCATTAACCCGCCGGAGGGGCGTGCGCCCGGGGAAGCGGGGCCTGGTCGCCATGGCAACAGGCCGCAGTCCGCGGGCCAGACCAGGGGGCGGGGCGACCCCCGGAGTTTCTCCAGAGCGCCCATATTAGGGCACAGGAAGAGGTGGGGCTAGCGCTGTCTCCCGGGCCAGGAGCCAGAAGCCAGGAGCCCGTGTAGCTGCCAGGTCCCAGGGCGCGCCCGGGCCCCTGGACGGCTAGTCCCGACCAGCCCCGGCCGCCGCCCCCGGGGCCCCCACAGCAGCCCGGCTCCGCCCCGCCCAGCAGCTCTGGGGCTGCGTCCTGCCAGGCCCGGCCCGGCCCGACCCAGCCTGGCAGGTCCCCGCCTGCCCGCGGGCCTGGGTCGGACTTCGCCCCCGGCCCGACGGGGCGCGGAGGGGGCGGGCTGATGCCTACAGGCGTCCCCGGCGCCTGGGCGGCCTGGCACAGCGGCTGCCTCCTCCCTTGGGCAGAGTGCCCTTCCCTTCTGCCAGGAGCTCTGGGGCCCCTCTGCCTCATCTCCTAGGGTCTAGATGCCCCTCTCTCAAGTGGGCCAGGGGCTCCACTCCCATTTTAGTCTGGGGACTCTTTGACAATCCAGAATACCTCCAGGGAGGCCCCCTTCCTCCCTAGAGGGTCTCTGTCATCTGAGAACTCCTTCCCCTCAATCAGGTGCTGTTGAGTCTGCTCCAACGCATAGCGACCCTATGTATGACAGAAGGAAACATTCCCCGACCACTGTGCCATGCCTGACCATCACGATGGTCCTGCTTCTCTGGTACTCACAGGATTTCCAATAACTGATTGTTTAGGGATTGCTTTGGGAGTGGATTGCCACGTCCTTCTGTCATTTTGGTGGTGCTGGGGATCGAACTCAGGGACTCGAGAGCACAGAACAGCATGCTACCAATTGAGCTAAACCCCAGGGCTGAAAATCTAAGGCGAGAAGATGAGGGAACCCACAGCCCCTCCCCAGGGAGGGCAGGGTGCAGACTTCAGTAATGTGGCTTCTAGTTAGACTTACCGTGGGACTTCCAAGCAGTCAGCATGTGAGCTACTAGAACAAGAGGTGAAAAGCCAAGTCTCTCCCTCTTTCTCAGCCTCCCAGGTTTCTGTCACGTGGGACCACAGATGGAGGCTTCTTTAGGGTAGAGAGACTGAAGGATCAGGGCTAACTAGCCTTGTGGGGTAGGCGCAGAGCTCACGAAGTGTGGGGGAGAGAAAGAAACTAATGAAAGAGAAACTGAGCTATGAGGGGGCAGGGGAAGTCCAGCAGAGCAGGGGTGTTGGGGAGGAAGATCCCAGAAGCAGCTGGGGGCATCCCAGTCTTTGGAGGGTCCCTGTGACCCCTAGGTGCCCCCTCTTCTCTTCCCCTTGCTTGAATGGCTCCCCTCCCCCACCCTGTCTCAAGGGAGATTCCAGAGTCTGGCCGGCACACGGCCAAGCCTGTGTCTCCTGCCCATGCTAATAACTGCAGCTGACATCTGGCCTGGCCGGTGGGGGTGCGGCAGGCCGTGTTGGGGGGCTGGGCAGAGCAGGCGAGGCCGGAGGGCAGCACCTTGGGAAGCCAACCTGCTGGGCCCACAGGCCAAGAGGCCGCAGTGACTCACTCGTGGCCAGAGCTGAGGCTGGCTAGGCCAGAGGGACACCCTGGAGAGAGGCCAGAGTGGGTGTATAGGGGTGGGCAGGGGGTCAGGGCAGGGAGAGATGCCCAAAAGAGACAGATGGGGGTGGGGTTAGTGACATGCAGACAGACAGCGAGACTCAGAGCCACTTAAGACAGGCAGACAGACTAAGGAATAGTAATTATTATTTTAATAGCTAACACTTACATGGTTCTTACCATGGCCCAGACACTGTTCTAAGTGGCTTACATAAAGTCAGTCATCCAAGGATTCAGGGAATTGCAAGTTGTTTGTAGGCCCATTTAACAGATGAGAAACTGAGGCACAGGAAATTAAGGAATTCGCCCAATGTCCCAGAGCTAGCTAGAAAGGATAGAGTTGGTATGTTGTTGTTGTTGTTAGGTGCCGTCGAGTTGTCTCCGACTCATAGCGACCCTCATAGGGTTTTCAATGGCAGATTGTTTCAGGATTGCCTTGGGAGTGGGTTGCCACGTCCTTCTCCCATTTTTGGGGTGCTGGGAATCGAACTCAGGACCTCAGAGACTGCAGAGCAGCGCTCTACCAACTGAACTAAATCCCAGCCCAGAGTTGCTATTGTTGTTGTTGTTGTTAGGTGCCGTCGAGTTGTCTCCGACTCATAGGGTTTTCAATGGCTGAGCGCTTCGGGATTGCCTTGGGAGTGGATTGCCAGGCCCTTCTCCCATTTTTGCGGTTGGTATAGACTTGGTTTATAATCCATGCTGTCTGTTCACCTCCCCCCCGAATCAGCTGTATATTGTAGATGATCACAAGCAGACAGGCACTTATGCAGTGCCAACTGCAAACCAAGCTTTGGAGGCCATTTCCCAAAGAGTCTCCTTTTCTCCCAGTGGAGAGAGGGAAGGGAGTTGGGCACAGAAAGAAGGGGACCTGGTATTCTGGGCAGGCCTTCATGCCCCAGTGGGGTCCCGCCATGCATTCTGCATGGGTGTTTGAGCAGGGGGTGGGGAAAAGGCCAGCCAGGGAGGGCGGGAGCCAGCCAAGCTGGTACAGCCGGTTCCAGGCCCCTGCCAGTCTCGCCCTTGTGGCCTGGGCACCGCCCCCTCACGCTGCCCTGCTGGCGCCAGGCCGGCCGGGGTGAGGAGGGTATGAGGATGGCCCCCTCCCCTGCCACTGGTCTTGGGCTCCCACTCGGGCAGCTGGGGGCTGGCCGGGCTCTGGTTACCTGGCTGGGCTTCTTGTGCCTAGTCTTCCCCCACACCCCTAAGGCAGGATAAGGAGGAAGTTCCCCCACCCCCACCCCTTGGTGTCTCTGGGGCTTTTGGCCTTGGCAGGAGGGACTTCTCCTTCTTATAAATAGTCCGGTGACCCTCTCCTCCCTGGCCCCACTGACCGGCGGCGGGGCCCCCACCAGGAAACTGGGCCGGGGGCTGCCCATGAGTCAGCCAGTGGGCAGGCCAGGGCGAGAACCCGCAAGTCACAGCACCTAGCCTCCCGCGTCCCTGCCCCTGGGTGTGGACAGGCGGCTGGGCGGGAAGAAGCTGCGAATTAACCCCCAGGCTCTCCCAGGAAGCCCCAGTGTGCCAGCCACCTCCCTCCTCTACCTCTGTGGTTTTGGGGGTCCCTGAGCCCCTCTCCAGGAGACGAAGCTGCTGGGCTTTCTTGAAAGCAGTCTGTCTCCTCTTGCTGACTCAATGGGGCACCGGGCAGAGGGGGGCGAGAGTTCCTACCTAGCTGCTAAAGTCAAAGTCGTGGGGGGCCCTTGAGTATCCCTGAGCTCCCAGGTGCCCCCTTTCAGGGGGCGGGTGAAGAGAAAACAGGCCCCACACAGCAGGGGCTGAGGATACCACAAGGCCTCCCAGGGGAAGTGGAGAACCCAGGCAGTGAGGGAGGGAAGTGGGGGTGATGTTTGGGGAGAGGAAGCGCCAGGATCTCTGGGGGGCCAGAGCCCTGAGCCCCCACAGATCCTCAGCGAGATCCCCCCCACCCTGGGGTGGGGGAGTGTGGCTGGGCCGCTTATGAGTTCGCTTGCGGTTGGCCTGTCAGGGCGTGTGAGTGCGTGAGGCCTGTCTCTGGGCTTGGGTCTGTGTGTTGGCCCAGCCCAGCAGGGAGTGGGCCTGGGCTAGGGTTCTGTTCTGCTTTGTGTGGAGGGGGTGGTGAGGGGATTGCGTGCGTGTGTTCTATGGGATGGGCTGCGTGTGCCTGGCCTGGATGCATGGGTGTGTAGGTTGGTTGGGAGTTCATATGGCTTATCTGTGCCTGTCTGGTTGGCTGTGTGAGGTCCAGGGCTTACCTGTGTGTGTGAGGTCTGTGTGTGTGTATGTTTGTATGTTCAGTGACTGGTTTTGTGTGTGTGTGTGTGTGAGAGAGAGAGAAAGAGAGAGAGACAGAGACAGTGACAGAGAGAGAGAGAGAGAGAAAGAGATCTAGAGATCCTTCTACGGCTGGGGATGTGTGTGTTCTGTGGCTGGTCTAGAGAAACCTGGCTGGTGTGTGTGTGTGAGAGAGAGAAACACACCTGGCGTGTCTGCACTCGTGCATGTGCGTGAGTGTATGCGAGAGTGCAAGCTCTGGCGCTGGCTGGTGTGTGTGTGTGTGCAGGGTCTCCTTCGAGCCACTGGCTTCTGCCGGGGTGCCCCGTGCCCCTGTGTCCCTGAATGCCTGCCTGTGGCCTGTCCAGGCCTTTCCACACTGGGTGGGAGGGTCTGGCCAGATCCTGTCTGTGAATGTACCAGTGTGGCCACATCTCCGCAGTCTGTCAGGGGGCTGGCAAGGTGTGTGTGGGTGTGGGTGTGTACACGCGGGCGAGCCACAGTGGCTGGGGCTGCCTGGGGCTGTCACGGTGTCTTGGGTGGCATCTCTGTCCATGGGTCCTGAGGTGTACGTTTCCTCTCTCTTACCTCTGGGGAATCTTCTGGAGTTGGGCGGGGGGGTCTTGTACGTGTGGCTTTCTCGTGTATGACTGGACCTAAGGGCGCATGCGTGTGGCTGCGCATCTCTGCTGTGGTGCTGAAAGCGGCTCTCTCCCTGAGTGTCCGAACACGCTACATGCCAGGTTGTCCCCTCATAGCAGTTCTCTGTGTGTTTGCCAGCTGGGCTGTCTCGCCTGTTGGGGGAGCTGATTTATCCCTGTCACACCTCCCTTGCCTCCATCTTTTGACTGGTTGACGCCTCTGTGTGTTCGGCACTTTTTTCTTTTGTATTTTTCCTTGTTTTGTTTTTGTTTCTGCGTGTGTGTGTGTGTGTGTGTGTGTGTGTGTGTGTCGCCATTCCACAGAACTCAGGGCCCTGTGCCCAGCCACGCGCTTCCACCGAGCTACATCTTACATCCCCAGCCCCTCAGTCTTGTTTTTGAGTCGGCTGTCACCCCGCCTGGCTGTCTTGCCCAGTTGTATGTCTGCCCCTGTCCATGTGTCCCTGGCTGGCAGTCCTGGTGGCGAGGGTGACAAGGGTTTGTGCGTCTGGACTGGCCGTCTAGGGGTGACTGTTGTGGACATTCCTGCAGCCCCCCGCCCCCAGTCTGGCCACCCTGGGCCATGTTTACTCTGCCCCCAGTGGATGTCTGCTCTGCCCTGGGAGGGGCTGACCCTCCCGTCTGTCCGGCCGGCAGTCCACAGGATGTTCCCGAGACGCTGTCTCCATCCGACATCCCCTCCCTCTGGCCGCCTGCGGGTCAGGACCCAGGCGTCCAGGGCGGCAGGGGTGGGGCTGCAGCATGTGGGGGGGTCCCTGTCAGGGCATGGGAATGAGGGTGGGGGGCGGGGAAGCGGCATGCCCAACAGGTTCCACCTCATTCCTGCCCCACCTCTCACTTCCTGGGTGCCTGCCCGGGGGCAGGGGGTGGACAGAATGAACCCTATGGCCTCCGTGCGCCTGGGTGGGGCCCGGAGCGCTTGCTCCTACTGGGCACCTGGACTCCCAGGCCTGAGTGACCGGAAGAGCCCTCTCCCTGCCCGTGTGCCCAGCTCTGGATGCAGAGCGTCCAAGGTGTTACTCACCTAATTTCACCAAGTTGGACATAATTATCCCCCATTTTCAGATGGGGAAACTGAGAGTCAGCAAGGAGGGCGGAGACAGGATTTGAACCCGCGCTCTGTATGCTGCTATCCAAGACCCCCCTTCCCTTTTCCTCTCTAAAAAAAAAAAAAAACGGTGCATGTGGGGTGCAGCACGATCCCAGGCCCCCGGGAGGCCCGGCTGGAGGGGGCACACGCTTGCTCTGAGTCAAAATGGGCCTCTGGGTGAAATGAATAAGAAAACGGCTTTAACCGTTTCGCTGCCAGGAGAGGCTCTGCCAAAACTTCCTGTGGGTTGGGGCGGCGGGGTTAGGGGGAGGACCGGGCTCCCCAAGGCCTGGCCTGGCCCGGCGTGGAGTGGAGTGGGGGGGAGGCTCTGCCAATTCAGGAGTGGTGGGGGGGGAGAGCACCACTAGTAACCTTGGCGACAGCCAAAGGGGACGCTCGCTGGAGGAGCCCCCCCCTCGCGATACCCACAATTGAGTCGTCAGCCCCGGTGGCGGCCCCAGAGGGGGGTCCCTGAGTCCGCAGCCCCCTCCCCAGGGCCTGAGTCACACACGGGGAAAGCCGCGCGGGGTGAGTCACCGGGGCGGAGAAGGGGGAGCGAGGCCAGTGGCGGCCAGGGGACCCCCGGGCTGTGGCCTGACTCACGCAAGCCCCGGCCCCGCTGCGCCCAGCCCCCTTCCCTGGAGATCGGGAGCGGGAAGCGCATGGTCGGTGGATGAAAGCGCTGGGCAAAGGGCAGGAAGCGAGGAGGAAGCGCACGGCCGGGCTGCGGTGAGGGAAGCGCTGACTTCCAGGCCAACGGGTTGGGGGGGATCTCGGCTCGGCAGGGGAGGGGTCCTCCCCCAGCAAGGGCTGTCCCCCACACCCCACCCCGCGTGCTGGGGAAGCCCCTGTGCGCTCGGCCGAGGGGCCGCAAGTTTCAGGTCGGGCAGGAAGGGGTTAACGGCAGCCCCTTCCCGGGTTTCACCGCCGCGCGCCAAAGCCTCTGCGCGCGAGCGCTGCGTTCAGCCCGCCGCGCCCCCGCGGGCCCAGTCCCCGCGGCCACCCGCGCTCGCTCGCTCGCTCGATCACGCACGCACGCACGCAGGCAAGCGAGCAGACTGCCCATCCCCCTCCCCCGCCGCGCGCTTGCACGCACGCACGACCGCGTCGGGCCCCACGCACGTAGCGACTCCCGTCGTGTCGTACGTCACGCACGACGCACGGGCCCCCGCAGGAGCCCGCTCGGTGGAGCGCGGCGGGGTTGAGCTCCTTCCTGCGCAGATCTCGGCTTCCACCCAGCCTCCCGTCTGGTGTGACTTTGACGCTCTCCCCTCCTCCACACCCCAAGGTCACAAACAATCCTCTGACCCACAGCGTTCCACGGACACAGGATGCACCTGCCACGCTCTGCGCGAATCCCTCCCCGGGCCAAGCCAGCCCCGCAGCGAGTATGGGCAGGGTCACAGACAGGCACGCAGGCATTCTGGTCACAGAAGTGTGTGACAAGGACACAGGGCCACGTGCACACACGGGCATTTACAGACACTTTGATCATGGCACGCCGTCAAGACAAGGACACAGTACAACACAGAAGTTTTGGGCACCTGGGATTTGGCTTGGCACACAAGCACCCCTCTCCCAAGGGGATTGTGGCAGCGGGACACATGGTAGGGACAGACCATGACAGTCATGCCATCACATCGTTATCACAGGGCGCACAAAGTAGAATTAAGTCACAGCGACAAACCCACAAGGCAACACAGATACTCAGATGGCCAAAGGGATGTGGAAAAAGAACACATGACAAGGTCACACTGTCACAGAAAGACGCATGATGAAGCCCAAGTAGGACACGGTCACAGACACACAATGTAAGGCCACCGGGAGGCACTGATTGTCACACTTTTTTTTTCCCTTCGGTACTGTGGGGCTGAACCCAGGGTCTCCCGCATGCTAGGCAGGGGCTCTACCACGGGGCTGCACCTCTAACCCCCACCCCCTTTCTTTTCTTTCAGTACTGGAGGTTGAACCCAGGGCCTTGAGCTTACATGCTCTGCAAGTGCTGAGCCTCTGAGCTGCCCATTTTTTCACTTTTTGAGACAGGGTCTCACTAAATTACGCAGACTGCCTCTGGTCGCGAACTTGCGATCCTCCTGCCTCCACCTCACAAGCCACTGAGATTACAGGCATGCGCCACCACGCCTGGCTTCCCTTTTTGTTTTTTTTATCTTAAGTCAGGGTCTCACTAAGTTACTCAGCCTGGCTCTGACCTCGAACTTTTGATCCTTCTGTCTCTGCCTCCAGAGTCGGTGGGATCACAGGCCTGTGCCATCACACCCGGCTGTCACACACTTCTCATGCAAAGAATGTTGATCTTAAACGAGGTCCCATATAGAGGACTGTGCAGTAGGCCATGTACAACATGAGGGAAGGCACAATCGGAGGGACACAGCCACCGGACCTCTATACCTACAGAGATACACATGGCATTTGAGTGGGGTTCCCTGTCACCATAAATCTGGATGTTATACATAGACAAGGATGTGTTACAGTCACTCGCCAGTCCCTGACAGGCCCTCAACAAATCACACACAGAAGTCGGGCACAGTGGCGCAGCTACTCGGGAGGCTGAGGCAGAAGGATGGAAAGTTTGAGGCCAGAGGCAGTCTGTGCAACATAGAAAGACCTTGTCCCAAGAAAATAGAAAGGGGCTGGGCTGGAGCCCAGAGCGCTTGCCTAGCATACACAAGGCCCTGGATTCAATCTCCAGCACCGCAATCAGTCAACAAAAGAAAATTAAGCATATACAGATTCCCAATTGCACAAACTCCAGGATCCCAAGACACAGTGGATGCACACACACACACACACACACACACACACACACACACACACGCACACACACACAAAATCACAGACCCCCACATCACACCTACACAATGAGCGGAGAGACACATGGATGGGGGAGGGGTAGGCTAGGCGTTCCTGCCCAAATATGAACATCTGGGGTGCAGGGGGCCTGCTGGGATCCCCCACCGTAGTAGGGCATGGGGTCCACCCAGTGGTTTGGGTCAGTCAGGGGGGAGGTGGGTGGGATGCTGTCCTCCAGTTGTGGGACCAAGGGTCCACATCCCAGCTCAGATGACTGAGTCCCTGCCCAGATGTGCAGGCTGGAGGAGGTGGGCCAGGGTCCAGCTGTGGCCGCAGGGAGGGGTTGAGTCACTCGCTTCCCAGCAGTACAACCCAGGCTGGGCCCAGCTGTTCCTGGAAATAGGCAGGAGGGGGTGGGGTCCCCAAACCAACTGGGAGCTGCTGGTGTAGACCTGAACACTGGGGATCATAGCCCCTACAAATGGAGGCTTCCAAACCATATTGCAAACTTGGGGCCTCCCTGAACCTCAAATAGGTTTGCATCCTTCCTCCAAACAGGGGTCCTTGTCCAAAATGGAGGGTTTGTGGAGCCTTTTGCAGAATTGAATGCACCCAGATTCCCCACAGAGCATGGCTCCCCATGTCGCAAAATGGATTGCTGGTCTTCTTCCCAACATGGGAGCCTCCTTCTTTTCCCCAAAAGTGTGGGACACCCTGCTGACCTAAATGGAGGGTTGCAGCTCTTTCCTCAAATTGAGAGCACAAGACCTTTACATAATTTTTTTTTTTTTTTTTTTTTTTTGGTCTTTCTTGTGGTACTAGGGGCTGAATCCAGGACATAGCACATACTTTTTGCAAGTGCTCTACCATTGAGCTGCAACCTCAGCCCCTTTTTACATTTATTTTTTTATCTTGAGACAGGGTCTTGCTAAATTCCGCAGGCTGCCTCTGGCCTCGAACTTGTGATCCTCCTGCCTCTGCCTCCTGAGTCGCTGGGATTACAGGCGTGCGCTACTACACCCAGCCTTTACTTAAGTCTTCACTCCCTGAACATCTGTGATGCCTATAGCATCATACCGACATTTGAACACCTTGAGTCATTTCCCCCAAATATTTGGGTTCCTAGATTTCATTCATACTTCAAAATCTCTGTGACCTCCACCCCCAAATACGTGCAGGTCCCAGCCTGTGCAGCGTCCCCCATCCTTCTAACAGCTGTGGTTCCTGGTTCGCTTCCCATCGCTACCTGGGGATAGGGTAGCTTTGTTTCTGTTTTGGCAGCACCCTTTCCTCTGGTGGGTGCGGGATGTGGGAGCCAGTAGCAGCTGTTCCCACGCCTGCCAGAAGGCAGCCCAGTCCGGAAGCGCCAGCCCTGATCCCCTTCCCCTCTCCCCGCCTCCACCCGCTCCCAGGGGCTAGAGTCTAGAAAACAACGCGGGAGGGGGTTGTGGGGGTGTGGACCAGCCTCCAAGGCTCTTTGTGCGTGAGGCTGCGCATCGGAGTGGGCTGTAACTGGGTGTCTGGGGGAGAGTGACTGGGTTCGTGCGATGCGGGGGCGGGCGAGTGTGCGCTGCTGTCTCCCTGCCCAGGGTCGGTGGAGCCAGACTCTCTGGGTTAATGGAAGCAGCGCCCCTCCCCTCGGACTTGGACCCGCCCCAAAAGCAGAACCTGCCCCTCCCTCTGGGTACAGCTAATAACCTCTAATTACTGCACATGACCCCGCCCGCCTGTGGGGGAGAGGCTGCTAGGGGACCCTGGGTCAAAGAACGCGGGCTGGGTCCACCCGGAGCCACAGTTTCCTCGTCTGCCAAACCCGGAATTAAAACAGCACTTGTTACCTAGGGTCGGGGCGGGGGTCATTCAATAGCCTATGTATTTAAATCGCTGAGCGCAGGGATGCGCATCCAAGCAAGGGCTCCGTAAATGATGATTTAAGATTTCACTGTTGCCAATTGTTTAGGCCTTTCCTTTGCGCCTTCTCTATTATCCAAGGGGGGTCTCAGGGTGGGGGTACTCTTTTTCCCAGTGGGGCGCGTGCTTGCGGTCTGCGCGCCCCCTGGTGGCTTCGGGCGACAGGCAACTTTGGACTGGTCCTGGGTTCTGAAGCAGGGGGCTGCCGGGCACGTATTTGAGGCCGGAAAGACGCAGGGGAAGTTGAGTGGAGGATGGGCAAGTGTGCCTGTCCACGATCCAGGACATAAACCTGGGTGACCTCGACCTAGAACCACACCTGGGTCCCCTTGTTTACCCCTGGGTCCGGACTCCCGAGTTACTTCCACTGGGAAGATTCCTTTAGGATCCACGATTCCAAGTACATAGGATGTGTTATGGCGCAACTCCTGGCACAGATAAAGGCTCTGATCATGACGTGATTAAACAGAAGGATTTCTTTCGAAGTGATTAAACAGGATTTCTTTCAAAGTGATTAAACAGAAGGATTTCTTCCAGTTGCAAGGAAAAGACGTGAGTGTGCCTGTATAGCAAGGTAGGGCAGCTCCGCCTCAGAAGGATCCTGAGGCCCTCTTCACCCCAAAAAGAATGAGAGAGGAAGAGAGGTGGCCACTCTCGCGTTGCTCACGGCTGGGCCAGACTGACCCCTAGCGGCAGAGGAGGAGCACGACCGCTGCCTGAATCCAAGATGGCGGGACTGGCGGCAGGACCTGGCATCTGGAAGCGATCATGTGCCAGGGGCGGGGCCTGTGCCTAGGGGGCGGGGTGGGGCGGCGCTCTAGGCCGAGCGCGAGGTCGGGGCTGCAGGCGCTCGCTGGTGGCGGACCCGGAGGCGGCTGCAGCACTGGGGCTCCGTGGCCGGGGTGGAATCCGATCAGGAGCCATGAGTGTGGACAAGGCCGAGCTATGTGGGTCTCTGCTCACCTGGGTAGGTCGGGAGGCGGGGCTGGGGACAGGTGTGCGCTCGGGATCCCTGGCCCAGGCTTGGTCCGCCCCTCTGTCCTGGGGTGGAAACAGGAAAGGGTCGTCGGCCTGCTGGGCCTTGGACTCTGGCGTGAGCACCTGCCCCCGTCACGTGGCAGGCCTGCGTGGAAAAAACAGGTGAGGCCCCGCCCCTTACTGGCTGGCGCATATGGGGCAAGGGGGCACAGGTGTGCTGGTCTGGTCACGTGGTGCCTGTGAGGACCAGGTGACTCATGGTACCGCCCTGACCTGGGTGCGCGGGGGTTTGTCGGGCAGAGGTGAAATGCAGCCAAGTCCTCTCCTCCGGTCCCAGGTGTGCAAAGCCACTCCCCCGTGGAGCCAGCGCAGTGAAGCAACAGGCCAGTGCCTGTCCAACTCAGTGAGCTTTCTGCTGCCCGAAAGTGTGTGAAAGAGGAGCCACTTGATGGTTTCAGTCTCTGAATTTCACTATTGCCCTTTCCTCTCCCCCTCAGTTGCAGACATTCCAAGTGCTGCCCCCCTGTGCGAGCCCCCAGGACCTGAGCAGCGGCCTGGCCATAGCCCATGTGCTGAACCAGATGTGAGTGGGGTGGAGGGGGAGGATGCCAAAGAGGTGCCCCAGCCAGCTCATCCCACCTTCTTGCCTCCAGAGACCCTTCCTGGTTCAACGAAGCATGGCTCCGTGGCATCTCAGAGGACCCGGGCCCCAACTGGAGGCTGAAGGTGACAGGTGGACTCATGACTAGGGGATGGACGGGTGAAGAGAGGATCAAGGCAGGGCCAGCTAGACATATGTCCTGGGTGATGGACAGACTTGGCCAGGAAGAGGGCCAGATATCTAGTGGTCAGCCAATTCTCCTCTTTCTCTCTTTTTTTCCTTTCTTTTCTTTTCTTTCCTTTTCTTCTCTTCCTTCCTTCCTTCCTTCCTTCTCTCCTTCCTTCCTTCCTTCCACTGGGGGCTGAAACCAGGGCCTCGCACATACTATGCAAGCATCCTGCCACTGAGCTGCACCCCCAGCCCATTTTCTACTCTGTATTCTGAGACAGGATCTTGCTAAGTTACACAGGCTGCCTCTGGTCTCGAACCTGCAATCCTCCTGCCTCGACCTCCTGAGTTGCTGGGATTACAAGCGTGCACCACCGTGTCTTGCTTTCATTCATGTATGAAGCACCCATGTGTTGGGTATTAAGCAAGGAATAACAGACAAAAGTTTGCCCTCATGCAGCCAACTAGTGATGTGGACAAACAACACATAGGCAAACATAAAAATTAACTTCTTATGGCCATAGATCTATGAAGAAAGTTAAAGGAGGGCCATGAGAGGGAGAGTAATGGAGGCTGGGTGGGTGCTAACTTCAGATGGGCTTCTCTCCATGTGAGATTTGGAGGAACAGCCTTCCAGGCACAGGGAACAGCCAGTGCAAAGCCCCTGAGTTGGGAATGAGCTGAGTGTGATCAAGGAATGCTGGAGAGGTCAGAAGAGAGACCAAAAGGGGAAGACATGTAGGAAGTGAGTTCACCAAGGGCCTGGAAAGCCACGGTAGTGTGTATGGGGGAGGGGGTGGATTCACTTTTAAGTACTGTGGAAAGGCAGGGAAAGATGTTAGCAGTGGAAAGACACAACCTGGGTCAGCCTTTTTAAAGGTCCCCCTAGCTGCTTAGGGCTGGGATTTAGCTCAGTTGGTAGAGCACTGCGCTGCAGTCTCTGAGGTCCGGAGTTCAATTCCCTGCACTGGAAAAATGGGAGAAGGACCTGGCAATCCACTCCCAAGGCAATCCCGAAACAGTCAGCCATTGAAAACCCTATGAGGGTCTCCATGAGCTGGATACTGACTTGATGGCACCTAATAACAACAACTAGCTGCTTAGAGAGGAATGTGGGAAATGAGGGCTTGGGGGGTGTTGCTCAGTGGTAGAGCACTTGCCCAGGATAAGCAAGGTCCTGGGTTTGATCCCTAGGACTCCAAAAAAAAAAAAGGAAGATGAAAGGTGGTTGGTACAATCGGTGGCGAGAAACGATTGGATTCTGGGAACTTGTGAATAAAAATGGCCACTGGGATCTGGAGCACAGAGAACCAGGCAGGTCACTCCTAGGGGAGGGGACATTCAAAACAGCCAGACATGGTGAGGTGGGCAGGGACGGAGAAGTGAGGGGAGACACGGAAGTGAGGACCAATTCCGGGGGGAGCCTCTGGAGCCCTGTACATAGCCCCCCGGCCCTCCCCAGGTCAGCAAGCTGGAGAAGATCGTTCAGAGCCTGGTGGAGTATTCCCAGGATGTGAGTAAGGGCGCGGGGATCTAGGAGGCTGGGTTGGGAGAACGGGAGGGCCTGGGAGCCCAGCACCTCCTCCTCCTCTGCCTCCCCTTCTTGTCCTCAGGTCCTAGGGCATCCTGTGTCCGAACAGCATCTCCCGGACGTAAGCCTCATTGGCGAGTTCTCAGATCCCGCAGAGCTTGGCAAGCTGCTCCAGTTGGTGTTAGGCTGTGCCATCAGCTGCGAGAAAAAGCAGGGTATGGGAAAATCTCCAGGGGGAGACATGGGGGTGGTGGTGGCCCGAGCAACTTTTCCTCTGGACCCCGTCCCTGGGTCTCAGTCATGCTCGCTTTGATCCCCAGAGCACATCCAGAGAATCATGACGCTGGAGGAATCGGTTCAGCATGTAGTAATGGAAGCCATCCAGGAGGTGGGTTGGAGTGCCCCGTGTGGCAATCGATGTGTGGAAGGGAGGGGACGTTTCCAGGGCAGAGGCAGCTGGGCCCAGGCCCTGCCCTGGTGAGGTCTGGGCTCTGCTAGGAAGTCAGCTGGCCAGATATCTCTGTCTCATGTGTCTGCCAGCTCCGGTCAGTTCTAAGTCGCAATCCTGCAGGCTCAAGAGACCCGGCCGCTCTCTGTGCCAGAGGCAAGAGGGCAGCCCTCGGGCTGCGGTTATCGGGCAGAACTGGTATTGGGGACAGTAGAATGGAGGGGTTCTTAGACAGGATTATGGAAGCCTGAAAGGCTGCAGAGCACAGCTCATCACAATGTTCCCCCACTCTCAGCTCATGACCAAAGACACCCCTGACTCCCTGTCACCGGAAACATATGGCAACTTTGATACGCAGGTAAGGTTGGGGACCCTTGCTAAAGGTCCTGACCCTATGGCGCTTCCCAGGGCTGCCTAAGGAGCCTCCTTATACCTAACCACCCCTGTCCCTCACGGTCCTAGTCTCTTCCCTTCCCAAGTCCCAAGAGTTCCCAAATCACCCTTCCCCAAATCCCCTGAGACCCCAGCCTCCCTCCTTCTCCTTTCTTCCTTCCTTCTTGTGGTATGTGGTGGTTGAACCCAGGGCCTCACACATACTTTGCAAGTGCTCTACCACTGGGCTGTACCCTCAACCCATTGTTTAGTTTTTATCTTGAGACATGGTCTTGCTAAGTTATGCAGACTGCCTCCGGCCTTGAACTCAGAATCCTTCTGCCTCAGCCTCCAAAGTCTGTGGAATTACAGGTGTGAGCCACCTTGCTGAGCTTTGTGTTTCTTTTTCTTTTTTTTTTTTTTTTTTTTTTTTTTTTTTTTTTTTTTTTTTTTTTTTTTTTTTTTTTTTTTTTTTTTTTTTTTTTTTTTTTTTTTTTTTTTTTTTTTTTTTTTTTTTTTTTTTTTTTTTTTTTTTTTTTTTTTTTTTTTTTTTTTTTTTTTTTTTTTTTTTTTTTTTTTTTGCCGTACTAGGGGTTGAACCCAGGGCCTGGACCACTGAGCTGCACCCCCAGCCCATTTTGTAGATTTTATTATTTTCTGAGACAGGGTCTCGCTAAGTTACACTGACTGTGTCTGGTCTTGAACTTGCAATTCTCCTGCTTCCGCCTCCCCAGCCGCTGGGATTACAGGCATGCGCCACCACGCCTGGCTTTTTCTTTTCTTTTTTAAGACAAGGTCTCACTGTGTAGCCCAGACTGGCTTCAAACTTTGCAATCCTCCCCCTTCAGCCTCCCAAGTGCAGGGATTACAAGGATGGGCCACCACGCTGGTCTTGCAGCCCTGATTTAAATCTTGGGGGTCCCTTGGCCCCCCACTTCTCTGCTCCTAGGGAGCCCAGCCTTCCCCACCCTCCTCCCCAGTCCTTCTGGATCTCTGAGTTACACACCCTCCGCCCGTGTCCTCAGTCCCGCAGGTACTATTTCCTGAGCCAGGACGCCGAGGAGGGGGACGAGCTTCGGCAGCACTGTCTGGACCTGGAGCGGCAGGTGGGCGGAGTGGGGAGGCAGGGTCCCCTGCACAGCTCCAGCCCGATCCCCAGCTCACCCAGCCGCCCGGCCCACAGCTGGTGCTGCTGTCGGAGGAGAAGCAGAGCTTGGCGCAGGAGAACGCGGCGCTGCGGGAGCAGCTGGGCCGGCCGGAAGCCGAGGGCACCCCAGGCCTCACCGCTAAGAAGCTGCTGCTGCTGCAGTCCCAGCTGGAGCAGCTGCAAGAGGAGAACTTCAGGTGTGGTCACTTGGGCCTGGGTCAAGCGGGCCGGGGATCGGGGCGAGGGGTCATCCCCCTTATGGGGTGCTTGCCTGCCATGCCAAGGCTGGAGAGCGGCCGGGAGGATGAGCGGCTGCGCTGTGCCGAGCTGGAGCGGGAGGTCGCCGAGCTGCAGCAGCGGAACCAGGCACTGACCAGCCTGGCCCAGGAGGCCCAGGCGCTAAAGGACGAGATGGATGAATTGCGGTGAGCGGTGGGTCCCTGAGGGCCATCGTACGCCTCCAGCATTGTCAGAGTGCCCCTCTGATGCCCCTCACATTCCATTGTGCCATCTTGAACCCCACAATACCCTCAGACCCCACTGCACTATCCTGAACCCCATCCCCTCCCGTAGTCCCCACTAGATCTCCTGGACCCACAGTGTCCCTTTATCCCACCTTATTCTCCTCAGGTCCTATGTTGTTAGTTGCCTTGGAGTCGGTGTCCAACTCATACTGACCCTACCTAAAACAGGCGAAACACTATTGTCAGTGCTTCTCTGCTGTTTATAGGGTTATCAATGGTGGATTGATTTTTGGGAGTGGGTTGCCAGGTCCTTCTTCCCTCAGGCCCTGTAGCACCCTCAATAAACACAGGACCTCCGCAATACTCTCCAGCTCCCACTGCACCTTTCTGGGTCCCATCATATCCCTGGGTCCCATGGCACTCTCCAGGGCCCTGCAATTGTAGCCCTTTGTGGCCCTCTTATGCCTTCCTTAACCCCAAAGGACTCCCCTGTGACCTTACTGCACCCTCAGAATGCTAAAGTACCCAGTGGACCATCTCCTCTGCGCTTCAAAAGACTCCCCCAGCTTCTCCAGACCCCAAGATGTCCTTGAGGGATCCTCAGTCCTTTCTGGGTCCTTATCACTCCCCCTGAAACCTCAGGACACTTCAGTGTCCCCACAATTCCATCCCCGAGAACCCCTCTCCATTGTAACTCCGGGTTAACCATTACTTTAATGGCCCCCAACAGCACTAGGCCCTGCCTGGCCACTGACCACCCCATTCCTGTGCCTCCTTC